>JAAAKD020000098.1:2800007-2810397 GCA_010014825.2 Danaus melanippus
AATTATATATTAAATTGAATCGTATGTGATTATCTGTTATAAAATATTCAGTGATCGGATATCGAACCTAGGTATCCACAATAGTCGAGTATTGGTTATTGTTTACGCCAGACTGAACCTATTGGTATGCTTTGTTTTTGTACGAGTAATGCCATGTAGGTATGTACACGTTGTTCGTCCCCTAGTGATGTTCACCTGAAGAAAATATCGAAACCTCGAGGTTTTATATTTAATATTATTCTCTTAAATAAAAATCCTGTCTTAATGGAACTAATATGTTAAAATTACTCTATTGATATATTTTTTTATTAAAAATAAATGTATTAATTTCTATTAAACAATAATCAACTTTAAATATTAAAATGTTATATTAACTAAAATTTAAACTAAAATTATTAGTATGTTATGACTTTGATAAAAAAATGTCATTCTTGTATATACCAAGTGGCGCAGCTTATTCAGATAATATTATTACGTATTTTAGGCTTCGATTTTCATGTTAACAATATAATGGGGTGAGTGACAATGGTGTTTAAGATTTTCAAAAATTTTTATATGCATAAAGCTTTGTTTCGTCGAGTGTACGAGAGCGGCCGGTTAACCTCCCTATGAACTTGATACATGACATTGTCTGCCCTTTTCACACACCTTGCTAAGAGGCCTTTTGTGAGCCTCTGTACCACTGGGTAGCTTTCTTTACCTAGGCACGATATATTCTGCTCATATTTCTAAGGCTGGCTTAACTATTTCAAGGGCTCTAGGATTGTTGGTTTACTTCTATTTACATTCTTTAAAATACCTTTAAAATGTATATATGTACTGTTACTATAGACCTGAAGTACTTTTAATGTAAATGTAGAATTCTTTATATATTTATGAGTAATGTTTTTTTTAACATAACATAGTATGTAACTAAAGTCGAGTATCTTAAAACAATGCTTACGCAGTCTAAGTAAAAGTGGATTTCGCTTTTTCTTTCAAGTCTATAAAAAAACAGTTTCCAGAGCGAGGGTGGTCAAGTACTTCCCGTCCCTGAGTGTTAACGTTAGCTTAGAACCTATCTTTATTCATGTGATGTCGAGTTATAATTTAATTATTTTCACACCTTTCACCACTTGTGATTATTAAGGTGTGTCTACACGAACAAGCTTTATTATGTCCTATTCAGTTGGCATTTTTTTGTTTTCTTATAACCACCGAATTACTTATAGTGACTTACGAATTTTTTCCATATGAATATGAATAAAATGGATCTATAGATTTCATAATTAATTATCTGAAAATTATATGATCAACAAATTTTATAAGGAAATCCAAAAAAATAAGCTTAGACGAAAATAGTGGTGCTTATTTGTTTAACTGGCGTATCTCAAGCCATAGCAAATGAGGGGCAGATTAATGAATAATTAATGCGCACACTTTTCTCGCCAATTATAATTATGTAAGGAAAGCAATTAACTATGACTAGGCATCGCATAAGCGGAAATTTCCATACTCATAACATGTGAATGTCTAAAAATAGAACTATATAACAAAAAAAAAAATAAGTTAATAACAATAATTATTCCAAAAAAATACTCACGTCAAGTATAAAAATGAATATAAAAAGCCTTAAATTCTAAGAACGTTTATAATACAAAGAAAACGTTAACATTTAACCTCATTGCTTGAAAGAAAAACAAAGGAAAACGCTCAGAGTATACAGTGAAGTCATACTTGGATTTAAGAGCGGCGCCGGATCTTCAGAACAAATGGTTTACAAGAACAATGCATAATGCATAATCTAGACAAAGAAGATTTATAAAGTTCTCTTTAAAGTAATTTGATACTACATTACAAACACTTCTGCAAAGCTTTTAAATATTTCTGTCTCTTTCCTTAAGGCTCTATTCGAATTAAAACGCTGAAATTTTATAGTTTTGTATTTTTAACATCGATTAAAATTATCTTTTTTATAATTACTTTGCTAAAATTTTCTACCGAAATAATAAGATGTTTTAGGCTATTAAAACAAATATAACGCGGTTTGAAATTTGTAAATATATGATGATTTAATGTGAATATAATCATCGTCTTTTTATTCACTTGATAGTTATATAACACAAAAGCAAGTTTTATAAATATTTGTAAATAAAAGCTATTTCAGTTACCCCCGCGGTTTCCGAAACAATACTTAGCGGGAGCGTCCGAAATAAAAATATTCATCATGATATAAAGCCGGAAAACCAGCCTCACATCTCATTCGTGAACACAAACTTGACATTCAAACTATGGAGCATTTAAACGGAGATGTTACACGAAACTATCGCGAACAATATGGTGAGTTGCTATATAACATTTATTTAAAATTATTAACAGATTTTTTTATAATATATACATTTGTAAGAAAACAATAAAATTATTATTAAATGCTCTGATTATCACTTAATAATATATTTTTTTAATAATGGTCGTTATATTGATGACCACAATAATATCAGCGCGTGCGCAGGTCGCGGGCGTAACGTTACGCCTTACCGGAAGCGTCCCGGACGCGGAGATTGTACCCAAGCCCCTGATTCCTTCCGGTGACTCCGATGGTCGCGGAGTATGAACACGACTTAAGTCACGAGCGACACTACTCCATGACAGGTGAGAAAAGTAATTTTAACATGATAACCAAACAATTAATTCTATTTGAATTTTGATATAAATTGATTAATTTCCCTTGTTTTAAACTAATGTTTTCTTATACTGGTCATTGAATTTTTATAAACATGTAATCGCCACGCCGTATCTTGTATTTTGTTCCGTGTTTAAGTTCAACGCACCGTGATCTTTAGCACATAGCTATTGGTGATCTTTTTTATTGAATTCGTCATGTCTGACTCACAGCATCAGTGATTTATAATGAAAAAGAGACGATAACTCTCTGAGATTACAATTTCATCTGATTGGGATCCGTGTACGGTAAATACAGCAATGATTGTTATACGTTTTAGTCACGATACACCTGTATAGATATAAATAATTAATAATAGCCTAATTGTTAAAGCGGCTAGAACAAAGTCTACCAGAAGTTTAAGTTCGAACCTAGATCACGTCAAAGATTTTTTTATTAGAAATTGTTCGTTTAAAATAATCAGTTGGATCTTAATTGTATATAAACATTTGATTGTATGTTTTTTGTTAATTATTTCACTGTATCGATTTACTTGAAGTAACCCCAGCGAATGTTTCTCACGGCGCGGTCGTACTTCTCACGCGCTCGTCTTTCGTTTCCTTCCTGTCGGTCGGTGCGTCTGCGCATGTGATCGGATAATAACACCGATATATTGTATTGGATCATTAAAAAAATATTTAATTATTTTATTTTAATATTTAATTATTCTAATTAAAATTATCGTAATTTATTTTAGTCACCCTTTAATAAAATATTTTTAAATATTTTCAATTACAGATACGGTGCTAGGTTTTGTTACTAAAAATATGGCAATGTAATTTTTATTATTCTTCTATTAATAAAAGAATATTATTTTCATGAATGCCGTCAGAGTATCCGATCGGAGGCGAGGGTCACTTAGCGGTTGTAAGTGATACCAAGGGTGATAATCGTTTGCCTGGGAACTACTCCTTCCGGACTTATCTACTTAAGTGACAAATCTTTTTTTGATTGTGAGAACTATGGTCAGGATGCCAAGTTGATGGGGGAAATAGCCTTTCGGATATAAGCTTTAGGAAGCAATGTACTTAAATTTTTAACTTTACATAATATCATGTCTCATATTTTCCTGCGATACGTTGAAAGTTTGGTTACGTGAGACTTAAGTGATGGTAAAAAAATATAAGTAGTTCAGAGAACTCAGGAAAATCCCTTAAGCTGTTCTAGAGAGTAAAAAGGAAATTATGTATCTATACAACGTATAATATTTGCAAATTTTTTTAATATATAAAAACAACAAAACTCCGCTGAACCAAGAATATAGCATCGTCTGTAAGTAAGCGTTTTATCAAACATGAATATTATACGCAGCGTTTTGTCTTATGCGGTTTCTTCCCGTTTTATTTCCTTTGTGGGACCGCTATTGTTTAATACTCACGGGCGGTTCTTGAGATCAGACAGGTCAGGCTTTGTCTACATTGTTCTAGGCCAATATTCCCATGGGACTCATCTAGGTTTTATTGTAATTTTGTAACAATGTAATTGAAACTATTGAGGGTGAGTGCTTTCAAGATGGATGTGGTGCATTTTCTTTGTTTAATTAGCTAGTTGGGTTTTTTTGCATCTTGTTTTAATAGAAGAATGAGGTTAAACAAGCTAAACTAATTTGCCGTTGATGTATTTTCTGTGGTCTGACAGAACAACAAAACTGTGATATTCGGTTTGTAAGAAATATTCCCATGTATTTTTTCAGAATGGGAGTACACTTTACGCTCGTTTTCGATGAACTTAAAAAAATGTTGCGCTTCCAACCCGAAAATAGTTTCTTTGTCTATGCATGTCTGTAAAAAATATTTTGCATCCGATTGATTAGTTTGGAATTTAACCTCATATACATAACTCAATACATTGTTAACAAGCCTATTGTAGTCAAAACAGTTTCTAACAAAAAGTTTTTTCTTTGTGGCAATATTTTTAAACCAAAGTATTATTTTGCCAATTTTCTCTTTAACGAAATCGTTGAGAAATTATCGTTGTGGATGTTATGTGGAAATTAATTCGCTGGAATTGGTTGATGAATTAGTTCTCATGCTGTCCGTGAAGATTACGAGCTTTGTCAACGAGATACCATCTCGTAAGCGGATTGTGCGTGTCCGCATGTCATTAGTACGCTTATACGTTATATTACACTAGGATCGCAGATCTAAGATTCGTTAGACATAATGCTAAAATTTAATTTTATATCATATGGATTTTAAAAAAACTAAAAAAATTAGGGTCATTTCGATTATCAGACTTGTATTTTTTTTATATGAAAATAGATTTCTAACATTGCGATCCAATCCTATGATTATTATTTTTAGTGAGTGCGTATGAATGATATACGAATTAATTTGATACCGGAGTAGTGCCGTTTCTAATTTTTGTTAGGTCTATATGCGTAATGATGTCTTTCAACGGAATGGCAAGCTGTCGCGTGTCGTACCGGTCGGTTCGCATCTGTCGGTTTGACCGTGTTTCTTATTATTTATGTTTATTAGTTATTACAACGTTACGGGGTTTTGTTTACAACACTAGCCGTATCCCGCGTCTTCATATGGAACTTCAAATGGGTGGATTTATATATTCAAAGGCAGTTAATCCATTATAAGATGTATTAAACATACGAATATGGGTAACTGTTTCTGTTCATAATAAACGAATATCATTAAGGAATTCCCTACCAACATAAACATAGTGCTGTTCTGTAACAACCTTTGTATTATAAAGCCTTAACTCATTGTGGCTATTATATTATTCTAATCAAACATGCAATTGCAGGTAACACATGGGTACACACCATGTGTAAATGACTAGGCAATTTGTGAAGCCATAGTAAGAGTAACAGTTGAGGGTAGAAACAAAACATTAGATACCCTTCCAAATTAAACATCGCCGTCTTAAGAAACTCGAATTCGATCAATTCGACTCATTATAATACGATGAGTAGACAAATTAACAATTCGTAGTTTCTTACTTGATTAGTTCATAGTTTTTGTAGCGTACTTCCGGATGTCGACTGTCTCACGCACGAATGATTGTCTAGAAATTGATATTTGGGCTCTTAGGTGGCCATTAGAACGTCTGTCTTCCGGTTATTGAAGGTTAGTGGCGCGTGTGTCCCTCTTGATTGCTTACTTTGTTATAATTTGTTATCGTTGTATATATGTACTGATAATAAGAATTGAGCCATTAGTCGCACCGCTCCAATGACGTTAGGAACATATTACTAACAAAATCACTAATTACAAATTGTTTACATGAATACAAAAAGCCGAAATGCATTTCAATCACGACGACGCGTAAACAAAATCAGATGAAACTCATCATTTTATGCCTAAACGAATTATCTAGCGAATTTTGGGTCGCACCGCTCCCGGTGCGTCCGCTTGTTCAAACAAAATACCGACCAATCACGATTTTGTGAATTTGAAATTTGTTAAAGCCCAGTACAGAAAACCAATACCGCGTACATAGTACACGTAGCTACGTAAAACTACGCACAACACAGGCTAAGCAAACCCGTCTCTGTGTGGGTTCACCCACAAGCGAGCTTTGTACGTATAGACACTCACACAATGCGATATTGCAAATGGGCTAGTCGAATGTATTCGTTCGCCCGCCGGCCGCTGGGGTGGGGAAGGGGGAAGATGCGTTTTTGTGCACGACTCTCCGCTTTAGCTACATTTATGGGTAAAATATAAGTGCGTTGCCAATACATCCTTAATAAGGCGTGCCTGTGTGAGTGTCTTTTATGTCGCGCGGCATCTAGCTACCGAATACTTTTTTAATTGTATTTATCATTTAATAGTGCCTCAAACAAAAAAATATATATATTCACGAAATATTTCAGCTGCATGTGTGTGTGAGTGCGAATTTCCAATGGTATTTTTTGATAGAGACGAGTGTTAGTATATGTACGTTGATTGGTCGGAGCATGGAACGAGCTGGGAAATAGGCTTACCGGTGGAAATAAAAGGAGTGTATAATTAGTGACAGCAGTAGACTAAGTAGGCAGGTCCGCCGGGCCCCGAGTTAAGCACACCTGACTGACGCCATCACGGACGGATTCACACTTCTTTCGTAAAGGACCGTCCGAATGGAAAGTTACATGAAAGGGACTCACTTGTAACTGAGATGACAAAAAACATAAAACAATCTAACCTTACTCGCCAAACACAAAATCAGACGGGTTTGTCACATACAATAAGTACAAAAAGTCACAAAGCTATTTAGGAAAAGTAAGAAATTCACTAATTAAAGACTTTTTCTTTTATCTATTATTAACAAAAATTATAAACCTCTTACCGGCAATAAACCCAGCCAGTAGTCAGATTGATAGACGGTTTTAATTCATTACCTCACAATCAATCTCTTTAATTATCGGCTAACTAACCTCACATCAATGTAACCAATTTATTTAGATTAGCTCGCCACCATAATACTATTTCCTAGGGTACTAACACAAAGCAAAACGGGCGATGTCCACTCCTCTTACGGCACGAATTTTCGCACACAGACGAACAGTTTTACCGTACATCGGTGCTTGTATAAAATTTATGGCGCACACTTTTGCAGCTATAGCATAGATCTGTGGGGGGGGCGGTCAGCCATTTCGCGTCGACTAGATTTACAACCTCGTGCGTACCCGCTAACGCTAAGATTGGATAAGCCTTCTGTCAAATCTGTGCATGCTATTGTGCTCTCTGAATTTAATTAATATGGACTGTATTTGTGTAAATTATACAGTTGGTAACACTGAGCGCGTGGAAGTGACGCAGCTAATTGATGTTCGCCTCCGGACGGTTACGCTCGATTTAGCTTTCAAAATTAGAATCTGGATTTTGTATTTTTTTTCATCCATCTCGATTAATATCTGCCGATTCAAAGAGTTCATGCAAAACTAATCCTTACCGGGAGTTACATCGATTTTAATATACAACAAAAGGTCAATAATGCTTCTTTAAGCCTTAAAAATGTAGCCTCCCGTACTCGGGGGCATTATTTCAAAATGCACGTTAGGTGGGCCGAGGCGGGGGGGAGAGGGGGCGCGGGGTCAACCGGCTGTTTGTCTATTGCCGCGTTTTACCATTCACAGGGTGAATTTTCCGAAGCCCATTGCGCTCACCCCTTTCCCCCCCTTTGAGCAGCCTCTCTGTATTTTTATTAAAGGAATTATAGCGTCTGAATGAGTGCTTATATACTTATATTGATTAGTGCGCAATCAATGGGAGCCTGATGCTGAAGAAATTACTTAGCTGCATAAATTATAAAACGTTGAATTCAATATTTATATCAATACTATGCATGATGGTTTACATCCAAACCTTTAAGCCGGTTTTTAAGCTAACTACATATTTTTTTTAATATTCAATGAACCGTACTTATTCCGGTTTTATTTGTTCTATTCAGTAAATATTAAGTTATCTTTGTTTTTAGAAGGTAATAATTAACTATGAATTAATAAAGGGATTAATGGGTGTAGTCCGAAAGTTTTACGTGAGGCTTATTTACCTTTGAAATTATAAATAGGTACGAAAAAGGGGAATGTTTTCAATCTATGTAAGGCTTGATCAACTCATAACGGACACGTCACTCTTTTCGGGGAAAAGTTAGCCGTACTACGATTTTTTTTTCCGCATTTAGCTCGTTCGCAAATTTAAACTCCACTAATAGAGTACAAACAAAACTCCCTACCGAACATATTTAATACCTATTCATTCGATTGTGGGCACTGCACAAACGTGTTTATACGGGAAATATGTTTGAAATAACTTTTAACACCAAGAAATCCAACGTTCCCTTTTGTAAAATACGTTCGGATTCACGTAACGGCTATGCATTGATATCAGATAACATCGCTTTTGGCGTTTGATATTCAAAACTACGTTGTTCTTGATTAATGTTCTGCTTTATAGCTTTACATTCGAATACCGTATTTGAAAATCAACGTTCCAAATTTGAAATTTTTAAATTGAACTTGAATTGAGTTCCGCTATTTTCAGTCAGACAAGTGAAAAAAGAGCGTTTAAAAAAAAGGTAGCAACATTTATTTCTAGCCAGTTAACGTATTATTATTGATACAGATTATTTTATAAGCAAGGTATAAAAAAAAAAAGAATTTTATGACTAATTAATTCCTACTGTATATAAAAGCAAGGAAAGGAAAATAATTTTCGATTTTATCTACTTAAAAGTATTTTTATTCATGAAATGTTATTTGAAACAAAAACACCGTTATAATTACAAAAGTATGTATATATACTGTCATTCATACTAAAACAAAAAAGCTGCGAGTTGGTAACGTGAAAAAGGAAATCTTTTTTCAGTGCAAATATCGTTATAAAATTGAATTGTCAGAGAACCGGCCCTCTTTTATTACATAGATGCACGTACGTCTGATTATTTGAAAATTCATGCGTTGTCCACCCCTGTCAGCCTGCAGACAAAATACGGGTATGTACGAAATTCGACCGGTTTTATTCCGGACTGAACCGGCGCGCACCGGTTTATACCGGTACATACCGGCTATATAGATTACGGACGAGTGTGTTAGTCTGTGTAAAACTAGTCAAGTGTCCGACTTCATATAGATTTTATTAAGAATGGATCGAACACTTGTCTGTTAGTTTTAATAGCGAGTTTTGCAAAATAAAATATGTATGTGTTTGAAGATTTGTTTTTTTATGTATCAAACGGCTGTGAAATATTATGTTTTTTTTTTTATTTATAATTCACAACATGTAGTAACTGTGATTTCGGAAAGTTTTGACGAGATTTTTAATAAAAGCAGATTATATAAGCGTGTAGTTCTTACCATTAATATGATTTAGAAGTCCTATCCAACGTGAAATATGCCCTCGGCCTTCGGGTGGATCTGTAACAGAGATAATTTATAATTGATTATTTTAAATAGACGAGTACTTTTCTAATTTTATGAGTAACTGATCTATATGACTGTCTCTTTGTAGTTTTATGATGACAAATTTAGTTGAGCTATTTATCTTCTCTTTATTATTTCTTACTCTATTTCTCTCGCTCTCTCTTTCTCTGTCTTATTTACGACAGTTCATCATTCATCCAATCTTTCCTCGGTCTTTATTTTCCATAATGTCATTCTCATTTTCTTCGTTATATCATTATAATGTCTTAAATTATTCTGACGGTGCAATTTTTTCTTCTTCTAATATTTGATTATTCACCTTAAAATGCATGCCTTTTCCTTATAGATTTTTTCAACTACTAATGCACCCTTAACGCAATAAATGATAGTCCAGTATTCAAAACCGTATTGTCTTATCAACTTTTATCACACTAGACTTGTACAAGCTCCAGGTATCTCTGGTACTCTTTTGACTTTCAACCACAACTGTAAAACCTCTCTTAAAAATCAATCTACGCGTTTTTGTCCAAGTTAAGGGCAAAGTAGCGCCAGCAGTCCCTATCATAAAGCATGTAACCAAACTGCCATTGCCACAACAAATTCATTTTTCATTCGACCTTCTAACACTCATTCTCACAAAAGTATCCACTATGCTTCGTGAACAATTGTTTGTGAAGAAGTACGTATAGAAAAAAATGTAAAATAACTCTGATATTTTTCATATAAATAAACAGTATTTTACAATTTCTTATAGCATATTTGTCTATTGCTTCTTCCATTTGGACTTGCTGTCCTTGTAGTGTGCATGAATTAGTAAAAGTTGTATT
>JAAAKD020000098.1:2858733-2870383 GCA_010014825.2 Danaus melanippus
TGGAGCAGGATACTTATACGAACAAGAATCGGATGCCGCAGCAGCCGCTGCTGCCGCTGCCGCCGCAAACGCCGCCAACGCTGCCAACGCTGCCGCTGCAGCTGCCGCCAACGCCGCAGCCTCTGCTTCTGAATATGATAATGTTTACGGACCTGTCGTCGGAGCTGGTTCTTCAGCTTTTGCTTCAGAGGTACAAAGTGATGTTTCCGGATCGTTACCTAAATTTATTGTTATAAATGAAGATGACTCTGAAAGATTTTCATCTTCCCCTCTTGACAATGGTCGAGGTGTCATCAGTAATGGTTTATCTTCAGGGAACTATGGATCAAGTTCATTTGGAGACATAGTTGTAATCAATGAACCAAGTGCTGGTATCAGCTCTGGCGTGTCTTCCATATCTTCTAGTTCTTCCAAGGGAAGTGCTTCTGGATCAGTGGTTGCTTCAAGTGGAAATGGTGGGCTAGGATCTTCAGCTGCAGTAGCTCCTTATGGCAATCAAAGACAATCCTCGATCATCATCATCAATGAGGGCAATGGCTCTGGTTCAGCAGCCTCAGCAAGTAGCTCTGTCGCAGTTAGTGGCTCTTCTGGAGGATACGTGCAAGGCAGAGGCAGAGTCCGATCAGGTTGTAAGTTACAGCGCAGACAGTTTATCATCAAAGTGGGACGACGTGGTGGAGTTTGCCGTAACTGTTAATTTTGATTCCACGTTTTGATGTTTCATTTATTAATGTTTGATGAAATATAATATTTGCAATTGAAAAATCATCTTTTCTTATATATCCATTTTTAATTCCTGCATATATTATATATTTTTATGTTTTTTGTTTCTATTAACATTTATATTAAATGAAAAAAATATTTTGTTCTATTACAGTTCAACGTAAATCATATATTTAAATAGTCTTAATACCTTAACATAATTAAGGCCATTCTAAAAAGTAAAAAGGATGTCATTGTGATTAGATAGATTCTCTCTTATTTGCTCTTAATTTCAAATAAAATAACAGAAAGATAGTAAAATTTTTAGTACTAAATATCATAAAAAACAATAATTTGTATCAATAAAAATCATTACTACATTTACACTACCCCTTAATTTTTTTTTATTAGAGTTAATGTTTTTTTTAAACGTTTTAATTTAAAAAATGAGTTCTCCTCTGTATTTCGTTCAAATAATAGCGATTTTTTTGAATTAACCATTTGTTTCCTTTTCAAAAACAATGTAGGTAAACATTTAAATGAATAAAAATATCTAAAATCTCAGATCTCATTAATGTAGGTATACAGTTCTATACTATACAAATATTTGATAAAATATAGTATTTGTGAATTTTTGCCAAGAAATCGATGCCATTAAGAGTACAACTTACATACGTATGAGTAGTATTTTAGGTGTTTACTTGTTTTATACAAACATAAGGTATGATTTAGGATAATAAAATGTTTTGATGATTCTCCTATTAGTAGCAAATCAAAAGTTTTTTGACATATTTGAAATTGTGTTTTTTAAGACCACTGAACTCTGGGGGAATTTTTAGTGTAACCGAAATCTTGATATGACTGATGGACTTTTCCACAATATCATATGAATGGTGTACAGAATATCAGAACTAGGATTAGACTATTCTTTATTCTTTGATTTTGTATTAACAGTGTACTAAGTCAAACGTGATTTAAATATCTGCCATGCATTAGATGAGTTAAACATATGGCGCACCATTTACCAAATCAACGGGTACTTTACAGACCACCACCGTTTATTGAACGTGTAGCTATGGGTATATATAACTACTGAGAAAACATTTCGCTTGCGCGATGTAACTGATCCTAGTGACATCTATGATATTATTATTGTACTATTTACCCTAAGCTGTCTTAAGGACGTGGACTTGATATTTGTTCTATTCCTTTTACATTATTTTTTTTTATACTATTTATTGTTGAACAAAACACAAACCTCGTATTAGCCAGTAATTTTAGTGATTCTACTAGTAGGTAGGTATCGCTTGAGAATTGAATATAAATTATATATAAAGAAGGTAGAACCATATACATAAGTTTTAATAGTAACGTTTAAAATGTCGCATCATTGCTGTTTTTAGAATATAATCTTAATTTATCGTCCCATACAGTATTTTGTATAAAAATTTACATTATTTATTAAATTGCTTATTTCTTATTTTCGATATAAAGCCATAAAATTAGTTTCATTTCATACATGTTCATTTATAAACGCCGTTATAAATATGTTTAGATATAGTTAATCAAAATTATCGTTCCGTATTCATTAAGCTTAAAACATAATTATATAAAAAATAAATACAGAACAAAATCATGAAAACATTCACCCGTACTAACTAGTTTGTTGAAAGCTGGTTTTGATTTCTATTTTAATATATATATATATATATATATATTTTTTTAATGAAACCATGTAAATGTGAAAGAATAATTTCATAATCTCCATATTTGCGTTAAGAAAACAAATTTGAAAACTGAAATGTACTCGTAATACTAACTATACTCTCTAATAATAACACTGCTCAACACAAGTTTTGTTTCCTTTATTTGTTTCCCTGTTATTAGTTATTTCTATGTCCCTGAATATGAATAAAATACTAGAAGTTTTCTAACTGCTTTAGTTTTTGTAATATACAGTTTTACTATTTTGTCAAAAAATTCAGAAGATTAATACACAATGTTTTTTTTTTTAATACAATGAAATGATCTTTTATAATTTATATGATTTTCCTTGAATGAACGACTTCAGGGAGATCTCGTTGCAAACTCCAGCAATAGTCTGCCGTCATATGCGACTCCCACCACATAATTAATTCATTTATTACAGTCCACATAATTAATGGTTTACGTCAAACATGTTAATGTGTCTTGTCTATTAATTATTATTTATGATATTAACTGATAAATTTCTTGTGATTAAATGTCTTCAATATTTTATGGACCCATCCGCTCCTAGCATGATACACTTTCATGAACAAATCAATGGAATAAATTTATTTTAATATGTATTACATATCTAATACGTTGATTTAAACCAAATTAACTAAGAAATGTATGAAGTTTGAATAATTATTAATATTTTTTTTATCAACTTGTACGACTTCGAAAAAATTTATTTTGTTTATAATTTTACTTCCAATAAGAAACGTAAATATTGTTTAGAAAAATTAAGGTGTATCTCCACACAGTACTCAAGATTATAATTCGTCTAACAAATAGAAGCGTTGACATCAGAAAAAATATTCCACGATTCCACCGCGAAAGAAGCCATTGCATAAAAAAATTAAGGTATAAAATGTTATTGAGGAACTTTCTTTTAAAAAATATATTATTTAAAATTTAATGTAGTAATACATTTTTAAAAACAGCGAACCCTTTTTAGGTTTGTGGCTTAATAATTAAAATCGCTCACTATTTACGATAACAAACAAAGACAAGCTCTAAACTTATATCTTTCATTATTTATGAGACATTCTTATCCTACAACTGTTTTTGCGATTGTTCCCAATGACGAATGAGATCAAAACGTTCCTCTCACGAAATGGATTTTATCTGAAGTATAACATATGAGAACAAACATTTTTTTATATTTCACTCCAGCTTCCGGTCGCGACTTCGTGTTGACTTTGAAGTTGGGGATAGCGGACCACGGGAGAGTTCAATCGAAATAACTTTTTCACGTTTCGAACATTTTTTCATTAACACTCCTATTGGATTACCTTTCTTACTAAATATACTATTAGGTTATTTTACGAATAACCAATTTTTTTTTGGAGTTAGTTTTTTAATATTAATACATACACATATTTTTTATCTACTTATGACATATATTTATACATCGATTATACGAAATCGATTTATGATAAACATTTTATATCGATTTTATTTATAGCAAAATATCCACCAACTTGTATGAATGTTATCTTTCAAGTATTGAGAATTAAATGTATTTAACATAGTAGATAACATATTTAACAAAAATAATAAAATAGTAAGGAGAATATAATATTTCCAATAGACTCACATCTCGCGGTCATGAGAGCAATTTTTTCAAGATCATTTTAGTCGTGGCGTTTTAGAGATTTTATATTTTGGACGACTAAAGCACAAAAGCAAGCTCCCCTTCAGCTTAAGCGTCCAGTAACAAATATATACAAACAAATTAACCCATTTATAATATTAAAGAGATAGGGAAGGAAGTAGCTTGTAACAAGATAAATGACTAATATTAATTAGCTAATATTATGGCACATATTATATTGATATTTTCTTATATATACCTACCGATCAGAATATTATCTATACGAAATATTTTCCAAAATTGCTTACATCACATTAACGAAATCAACCCAACGGTTCTTCTATAAGTTATTTTCGTTCATTAAAGCATATTTCATTTACCTGTAGTTAGATTATCTATTAATATTTTGGAGACATTTAATGTTTCTGATACAAAGAACTGGTTACAGCGACCCTTGGTCACCTGTGCTGACCCCTCGTTGTGATCTATCGTGTTATGGAGACGAATGTATGTTAATAAATACAAATTTATGTGAGAATTACAGATGACAGTTGCCCTTAAGAACTTTGATCTTGCATTATTTGACCAACTCTCGCATGATAGACATCTTTAAACATTACTTTGATATCAGTGACGCGGTGAAGTGAAATTTGTGTCTTTGGTAACTTGAGATTCGGTAAGGTACACTTACATATTGCCTGGTAAGTATTTATTTCGTTACAAATTACTATTTCAAATTATTAACTTTAGTGCAAAATACGTATGTTTTAGATTTTCAGTATTCAATTTCCTATTCAGTATTTGTATTAGATAAAAAAATATTAAAATAACTGGATAGATTCATATTACCGTATCGAATGAAGGCTCAGAGTTTTAAATCTAAATTACGGGTGAAACTAAAAAAAAAATGTTATTAGAAAGGGCGGGTCGCAAAAAGTCATGACGAAAAAAAAAACTAAAATGGCCGCGCGGTGATCGTCATGGGGTGGGCATTTTAAATGTTCATTCTCTAACACAGGCGCAGCAGTCAGTGATGACGCGACGGGGTGGTCCCCTACACTATCGCTTAACTACACGCACACTAACACAACAGCCGGACTAAAATGAGACATCGCATCCATTTTCTAGCCGGCTTTTAGTTCTGCTGTGACGTGGCAGCTTTAATTGGCCAACTACATCCACACATACGCACGGCGGGGCGCGTACCGCGTACGTGGTAGGCATAAAATTCGGAAATATAGGTACATAGGCGTTGTACTCCTCCTCCGAGGACCGCAAATGAGATCGCAGGCGAAGTGGAACGAATGCACGATTTCGTTGTATTTATTTTAGCTGTTTTCGGGTTATCCGTTCTATCGATTGTTCTACACTCATTAACGTTTTGATGATTTGATAGAACTGTCATGTGTTTCATTATGTCAGAAGAGATGCAGTCTAAGCTTTACTGTATTGTATCATTAAAAAAAAAGTATTCAATTTATTTGCATACACATTTTACTTTTTTTTTATTTTATTTCACAAAGATCGTAAACGCAGGAATCTTTACTATTGATGATATTCAGCATGTCCTCAAAAAAATGAATCTAAGAATATATATTTTTTGTTATAAAATTATCGTAAAATACAAAAGTGACTTTTCGTAATTACAAAGATCAATACGGTAGACGCGATCATATTTAAGACATTTGTTAAAAAAAAAACTTCGATTTTCGTCTCCTATACATTATTATCGATGTTGAACCATCAACAACTGGTTCTATATAAAACATGATTTAATAAGATTTTTATATTATAACCGTATTACCGTCAAATCAAACGTTACAGGCTATGGTAAAACAAAACGTGAAATGTTACGTTACATAAACTAGTAGCGATTTTTGGCGCAGTTCTCAATATATCACGTCGGTTGCAGAACGACACGCGTGACGCACACATACACGGACACGCACACACGCGTGCGACGTCATCGTCAAGCTGTATCACGTATGGTTGGCCGAAAAGACTTTTTTTTTACATAAAACCTTTTTTTTTTGGTTTTTGGTTATGAAGAATTTATCTTCTTCGCACATATTATTTGACTGCTGATATATGACTATGTACATTCAAAGTTTTTGAGTGCATCGGTACATTTTATTATGACTATCAAATATTAGCATGTCTTCCTTTCGCATTTTTTCGTTTTATTTACAAATACTAAGGTTTTATACCGCGAGTCCGTTAGAACTATAGTAATTGTGTTAAGTTAATCAATTAAATCATAACGGCCGGTCGGTTTCGTTGTCGCTTACATTTTCAAATTCCACAAACTTTGTAACAATACCATCCTATTGGTGTTTTTTTGCTAACGCTACCCCCCGCCGGGTATTTTCCGAAGTGTGAGCGGACCGTTATTAGTTCGCCGAGCGTCGGGATAGGTTTTCACAATTTTGAGTTGAGTCGCACAATGCTACGTCATTTTCTATGATTAATAGTGGCGCGCCAGTAACATGCATACATACATACATATAGTTGTTTTAAATCATAACATTTTATCTATTCCGCAGATTAAACTTACAAAAGATTAAAAGACTAAAGACTAATTCATAATTATAAAAAAAAACTCTAAAATGTTTGAAAGTATTCAACAAAAGTTATTTAAAATTTAAAATGTACAAGAAATTTAGCTACACGAATAACCGGAGTTCAGTAGGTAATAGGTATAAATATGTAGTTGAACAAAAAGCCAATCAATATGTTACACACACATACATATAATCCGATATAATGTAGATAATTAAACTTATCCAATATACAGAACAAATACGTATTTTATTTACTAATGAAAAATAGACGGGTAAATTGAATACATAGCAAACACGGGCACACAATACAAGGTGCCTAATACATGCACAGTTAATATATAAACGCATCAAATTTCCACACAGAGAACACGTACGCCATACTAAAAAGCTTGATAGGCCTAAAAACGTGGATTTCAACCATCATTTCGCCTCCACCCCACCCCTTTATGGAGACTGCACTATTCCCCCAAAAGGCACTTGACGGCCGCGACACTAGAATATTAATGCCGGTACTTAATTGAATAATTTTTAGTTATAGATTTGTTTTTTCTGCTTTAAATTTTCTCCTATTACCCAATTCTCGTACTTTAAAATCAATTCGCCATATATTTATATAATATAATGAGTTACCACGTCTTTATTTGAAAGTTAATCTGCTAGGTGAAATATGTTTACAAAAATACTAATGTAGTAAGATAATTTTTCATCAGCATTCAATCGGAGAGAGTCATGCTGAACGAGCTGAACAAACTTACCGAAAGCATATTTCGGAATGTAAATCACTATTCCCATTTGGCTGACGGCTCTCAACAAACTAATCTCAACCAGTCAGAAGACTTCCGTCCAATCTGATAGGAATTCCGTAACAAATTGAATCAATATCCGTATAACAATTACTATCTGTTAAATTAATTCGCCTTACGTAAATAACACGCTCCCTAACAATGTTATCTTAACAAATTGATGCCACCCGGTTAGAGAGAGACAAAACTGTGAATGTCCAAATTTTACAATTTTGCCCGGCAGTGTTTAGTACAGTTTATATAAAGAGGGCTGCCTCCCTGTGGGGTATAGTGGCTGGGGGTTGGGGGTCGGGGAGATAAGGAGGATAAACCAACACTTAGATATATTTGTGCGTTGTCGACCCTCAAGATATAGATCTGTGTGTGTCGTGATTAGGATGCTTATAAAGCTTTTGTGGAGTGCGGTTGCTTGGCTACGATGGCCTTTGAAATATCATGTAAAATCTGAAAATGTTTTGTGTTGGGTACAGTTTTGAGAGAACTATTTTAGTATGACCAGTTCTTCAATAAAGTAAAAAAACTAAATGTGTTATTAATATTAGAATGTATAAATTATGCTCCTATATTCGATATATGAGTGAAATAGAAACTTTGTTTTTTATATAGTAATAGTTAGACTGAACTTACGCTCGATACAAGCGTATCTCGTTCTGAAGATAGCAGTAATCTTAAGTGTCGTTATAAAAATCCATTATATTTTCAGTAAATCTTAATTCTTGTATTATTATTATTGACGCCTAATACTTTAAATCTTAATAATATAAATGACTCATAGTAACAATGTCAAGTCCTAATTCTATCCCGTGGCTATTCACAATCCCGTGTTCCGGGATGTTAAAGACATTCTTTGTCAATCGAATATGTTTATCCCGGCGTGATCCCGCGTTTAGTACGGTCCGGCGACATCCCGATTTAATATTCTATTTTACTCCAATGATAAGATTAAAGTATGTAATTTCTTGTCGGAATGAGGGAGGCGTTTTGTTTACGCACTAGATATTTGATAGGGTTGCCATGACAGAGAATTAGAAGATATATTTTTTGGAAACTCTAAAAATATATACATGATGTATATCTAGATAACTCTTTGAGTATATTCAATAGTTAATGTATTCTAAAATGTGTCATAACGCGAATGGCTCGAGATTACTATTTCTTAAACAATTAATAAAGATATGTATAGATGTGATTATTTATCTTTCCTTATCTTTTATTATTAGCCTTTAAAGTATATTTCCAACATGGCAGCCCCGTCAATCGTAATAAGAACACCCTCTAACCGCTCCGTATAATAAAGCCCACCCCCAGCCTCCTACTAAGATGACGCCCAGTATATTGGACAATTTTCATTCGAAATTCGTGACTCGCTTCACAATTCTCTTATTACATTTTTTTTTGTGTCTGTTTTTTTGTTCGCTATTAATAAGTGAATCTAATTTAATGACTTAGATTCCGTCAGAATAATTTTTTTTCTATGAAATAAATTGTTATTTTTTAACAGTAGATACTTTATAGTCTATTCTATTATGAAACTTACTTCCAATAAGACGCTCAGACTATTTTGACTAATTAATAATTTACTGATGTTTGAATTATACATTATGGGTAATTTTTTAGTGTTTCATTTAAAAATCACAAACACTTACCGAATCTGTATATAAGCTTTGAGTGTTAAAGTATATGTTAAAAACATTATCAAATGTACCAATATAACTCTCTAATGTTAATTCGCGTCCCTAACCCTTGCCAAACCGTTGCGGCATGACAAACCAAAACTAACCCTTCGTAATCTTGCTAACCCCCACACACCCTCAATTTTCTTTCCCCCCTGGGGGGTCAAGTCACCCTTAAGATCAATGGTGGGGGATCCTTTGCGATAATGCAGGGTCTGCCCTAAAAAGGGCCCTTTTGTGTCTCAGATGGGTTTAACTTTCGGTCTTGTTTTGACGTGTTGTATAATTAATTTGCTAGTTTCGGACCTTAGTTTAACGAGGGAGGGTAATATATATGTATAGGAGTGTGTTGATGAATTTACATATTCCTGACTTAACTAGATTATGTACTTTTGTTTTATTTAAAGTACATAACAAAAAAAGAGATAAGTACAGAACAAGAAAAGAGATATGAAAACAATGATTGCAAGCAAATTTTGCTGAAAGATTCATTAGTCCTTTAGTATACATATATCGTATATTTTGATGTTTTTCTAAGTACCAGAAAACGAAGATATTCTTATTTTTTGGTAGGTATATCTCTAAGTTTGGTATATCCCATGAACTTGGACGCTCCTTTATTATAAATGATGTAACAACAGTATTTAAAGTTAATAAAACACAATTCTAGCTTCAAGTAGCAATAGAATTGTCTCACGACAAGTTTCGTTCAGAAATAGTGTTTTTTTTCGAGGATTATCAGTAATATTATGATTTTTACATTGCAACATGAACAAATATGGCTAACGGACATTTTAAGATACGTATTGGCGGGTTTTTCCCTATTCTTCTAATGCCTGATAGTTCTGGCATTCGAAAAGCGACGGCGTTTTTGGAATATATGTATTACTATTATAGAATCCTGGATTTCATTTTAATTTTTTTCATGCCATATTAGTCTTTTTTGAACTTAAAGAATATGGTTTATTAAACGTGAAAAAATAAATAACGTAAAAAAGTCCAGCGACACATAGTTTAATAGATAATATGATTTTAAGTAAACAGTACGACTTGCTAAACTGTATACTTGTATAACTATATATTATACAAAACATAACATGTTTCAAATAATATTCAATTATAATAATGTTAACACAAAATTCCTCTTCATTGAAATATCGACTTTACACTGTTAATTCTCACGCGGTTGTCTAGGAACATGTATTCACTACTTCAAAGATAAAGATCGAAATATGTTAAGTTATGTAATTTGAATTCTACCTAAAACATTTCTTATATTATACACTAAAAATTTCACCTCGTTTGATAGCACGTCGTGTAATTTAAATAAAAGTAAATACCTAGTGAGCAAGTACATAGCAGTTTCTAATATTTTCGTGTTTGCACGTCGAAATTAAACACTAGCCAATCTAAACAATCGCCGGTAAGTTTGTTTGTCCCGTGTAATTTCGTTGGCCAATGTAAATAATTTATGTGGGGATCGCAAATTAAGCTCATTCTTTATGTATTTTATATTTATTATAAACTGTATTCATTTTATACCAGATATATTTCATATATTTCGAGATACGAGTACTCGAGTCATTAGTGTATTAGTATGTATAAATTGAACAATGATTGTAGACAAAACTATGTGCATATAATGTCTCAACCCATTGGTGGTGTCCCATTGTCTCTCCATCTCTTACCAACACCCACTAGCCTGATAGGTCCACCTTCAACACATACAATAAGCATTGTTTTATAAACAATTCAGTCCGTATAGAAATGTGAGACAATCGTATTCATTAAGACGCTCTAAGAGACCACTTAGTTACCGACTGTTAGTATTCAACAACCAGACTTTTGTATTGCATAAAGTTTATTAAACATAATATTTATTTTAACTATAACTTTAAATTAAAATGTTGTATTGAATATCTAAGAATAAATATTTACTAATAAACTAGTCTATAAATAAAAAATTTGAAGAAACCAATCGAAATTGATAGAAGTATTTTAAGCCACAAGTCAACTTATGGTAGAAGACCCAAACAATCCCAATATCTATTATATATAGTGACTTTTAACGCGAGTTGAGTAATGAAACATACTTTGTCACAAGTAACCTTTATCACTGCTTCTATCCAGAAAAACTTTTCCAATTACGGAGTCCGTCAAGTGACCCCGCGGGTGCGCACAAACAACTTTTAATTGCTATCCCCCGTTCCAGAAATGTACCGAATGAGAACTATTTAGAACGTTATTTATTACACATGTGTACCAAAATATAATTATAAACACAGTATGGTACATTATTCACGAATATTTCACCTAATGACGTCACAAGAAAGTTCCGCTTATGTACACGCTAGCAAAGTTATTCTCAAAGCGTAATGAGAACTAGCGAATGCGCCGTTATTTCATACATAAACCGGGGGACGTCTAATTTCATTCTGAAGAGGGTCGACGAAAACTAATTTTAGTTACAAAAGCAAATATTCTGATAGTGAGGGAGGGTTTTGTTACCCTCACAAATAACAACTAGCAGTGAAAAGGTATTCGGAGTTGTAAATTTAATTATCGTGT
>JAAAKD020000098.1:3241151-3261607 GCA_010014825.2 Danaus melanippus
TATATCTTTAAATTTAAACCCTTCCTCAATACATAAATATCCAACAAATTGAGGCAAAAGATAAGGCTCGAAACCAAAACCGAATTCAACATTAATGCAAATTTAGTTAAATGTATAGGGGACAATGCCTATCATCAGACTGAAGCACAAATTGAGGAAAAATCTGTTTAAATGAAGATTGTCTTGTAGAAGCGAGAATTTGTTTATTACCCACAAAACATTTCTTTAAAATATGTATACCTTAATTGAATTGTATCTCAATATTATTACACAACTTTTATCCGAACTGACTTGTATATTTAAGTCTTACTGTTATTAATTGCCTTTAGTTATTTACACCATTGACAAAATGTTTTTTCTTCGTAGTTCAAATACACCGAAATTGGGATTTAAACTCTTCATCAACGCAAAAATTTATCCTTCGAGGCTCTTTTTCCAATTTGGCATGTGTACTTTTTTCTGTAGTCTCTTGTGTATTTTTTCCTCATACCTAAGTTATCGTGTAGATTGTTTGAAAATATTCGAACTTCAAGCTATTCTCCACTGCGAATTTTTGAAATTTGTCTAAAATTTTTGTCGCTGACAGTTTGACTCTGAGATATATGTATACATTATGATAAAATAATATAGAATAATTATTAATTTTTTTATAATTTTAATATTTATTTAATTTATCTTTATTATTTCTTAATATATAAACTCAATTATCAAAAATTTTTAAGCATATGTATATATATAAATGTTGAGAAGGCAATATTACGGTAATCCGTGCTATTTTACATTGGCCTCTAAAGCTAACACGACTAAACGTGTGGATTTCCTTGTTTTTACTTGTTATTGATGTGAAACATTTAATGCGACTTCCAACAAGGTTGCGTTAAACGTTTAACGATCCTGATAAGAGGGGTAATAGAAAGAGACGAAGCTAGATTAAATCGGTGGGTCAAATGTGAATTGTAAGCAATGTTTATAAAGTTTGTTTTTAAAAAACAAGATGACATTACAAAAAAAAATATTTCTACCCTTCCTATTTTCTTTTATACATTACGAATTTTCACTTTTTCCGCATGGAGGTATTTCGAAGACTAATTTTTAGATGATAAAAAACGTATTGTTTTCTATCAGTCAACGTGATACTGGAGAATTCAGTTTTAAAACGGGTATATTTTTAATAAGTGATGTAAAACAACAATAGCGTGAATTAAAGTTTCAGCCAAAACGAAAGTCTTACTATTTAGTGGACAAAGGTTCGCATCTTAGGAATGGCCATTCCTTATGTTTGTCCAATAATCCGATGCAATTAGTAAGATTGTATCAAGATTTTCAAAGCTCGTAAAAATATGCCACAAAAACATAACTAATTTAAGCAGCGCGACCAAGATTTTGGTAAATTTAACAACATTTTTTTTTACATTGCTCACACCGATGCTCATCAATTAAAAAAAGACCAAATTGTATGGATTGCCTAAAATCCATAAGCAGGATGTTCCTTTACGCCCAATTGTAAGCCAGATTGATTCACCAACTTATAAACTAGCTAAATTTATTTCTAAAATATTATCACCAATCCGGGGCCACACAGTCATTTGTTAAGGATCCTACTAGTTTGTCAATGATATAAAACACCTTAAATTGACGGACAATGACAATATGGTCAGTTTCGATGTACAGTCTACCTGTTCTTGATTGCATTGAGATTGTAAGAGGTAAGTTAAAGGATTAACATATGCCGATTGAATATACAGATCTGTTAAATTGCCTAATTGCATTGCCTAACATCTGGCTATCTCATGTGGAAGGATGAATTCTACATACAACTAGATACAGTTGCAATGGGTTCGCCGGTCTCCCCCGTTGTCGAGGATATGTTCATGGAAGACTTCGAGGTGTGAGCCCTTTGCTCTCCTCCAATAAGACCTTTAATATATAAACGGTATGTAGATGACACCTTCACAATATTAAATAAAAATAAAACATCTATCTGTCAAAACCATCTTAATTCTATCAATAGTAAGATTCAGTTTACTATAGAGTTAGAGGTAAATAATTCTTTAGCTTTCCTAGATATACTGGTCATCAGGAATCCTGACAATACTTTGGGACATACTGTTTATAGGAAACTCACACATAAGGATAGGGACCTCAATGGTAACTCACACCACCACCCTATACATTTAGCTACCTTTGGCAAATCTTTGTTGTAGAGAGCACAACACCTTTGCGGTGCTGACCACCTAGAGAGAGAGCTGCAGCATGTAAAACATGATCTCACCTTTAACAACCTGCCCGTGCCTCGCCAGCATCGAGATAACCATTTGAAGCCACCCAAATATGAGAAACAACCTGCGGTATTACCTTATGTGAAGGGAGTTACTGACAGAATAGGGAACATCTTGAAGAAGTAATCAATCAAAACTATTTACAAACCACACAAGAAAGTGAGCCAATTCTTGAGACCGATCAAGAGTAACATTCTTTTACAACAAGTGGGTGTATACAAACTCGATTGTGACTGTGTCTTGTCATATATTGGACAGACAAAAAGAAGCATCGGCACTAGGGTTAATGAACACATCTCGGGCATCAAAAATAGGCTCGCGTCGAAGTCAGCTGTGTTCGAACATATGTATATTGGACAAACTAAGCCACTACATTCGGTTTGATAAGCCGCATATCCTCGTTCGTGAAGACAGGTATGTATATACTAAGGGTAATCCGCGAGGCTATTGAAATTAAAGAACACCCCAATTTCAATAGAGAAGATGGCTGGAATCTGTCAAACACCTGGGATCCCCTGCTTAATAATATAAAATCCCATGTCCGTGACCACACCGCAGAACCTCGGGACACAGTGAGCGCATTCTGCCGTCATCCAGAGCGGTACGCAAGAAAATGAAGAAATCGATGGCGGTAGATGATAAATAACCAGACCAACTGACAGACATTCACATCTCGTCTGCCCGTTATCACGGTTGCTATAAAGTAGCCGAAACGTCGAGAGTATGTAGTTTTAAATAAAAGAAAGTCGCTTATTATAATTCGAAAAATATTAATTTCATTAAAATGAATAAAACTCGCGAAATTCTTAGATCTCATTATAGAAAAAAGAAGACTAGAATCTTTTAACAGCATCGAAAGTCGTGGCTGCCTGGTCACTTAGCAGAATTGGATAAATCATTTACTGATAGAGAGAAAAGAGTCCAATTCAGAACTACTGTAGAAGAAAAGTTGTGTACTAAACATTTGTCAGAGTCGATATAAACATCTTTTATTAAAATCTTATTTTAAATTATGAAAATCTAAGTTTTCATTACATTTCATAAAAAAAACTTAGATTTACAAGGGTATGCACAAAATCTTATGTTTTTTTTTGATTTCGCAGGGAAACTCCTTTACAAGCCGTCAAACCGGCTTTGGTGGGACCGGATGGGATGTGTGAGACTCGGCCAGGGCGGGACCCTACTCACTAAAACCACTGCGAAAGCCATCGGCAGCTATGTCAGTGTACCCTGGATCTATCAGCGACAGGGCACACCAGCGACTGGCCGGCCCTGGCAAAGACCGGACTTACTCCCTCGGGGAAAGGGGGCGATCTCGGCAATTAGGGTCGCCCCGACGACGCCGGGCTTATCTGCCCGACCCCAGCCCGGAGAGCAGGGGTGCTATTGGAGGCGTTGGATTCACCTCCGTCGCACCCCTGTCCATCGTCTGCGGAGGGAGGGTGCATCCACCGCATCCTCCCTTTCCCGCTCAGATGCCTCCTTCGTGGACATGACTGTTTCACAGAAGGAGGACACCGCCAGCCAGGACCTGTCACTCTCGAGCATCTTCTCCGCGGTACTCGAAAGCGACAAGTCCACTCCGCCGAGAGCCGCCACAAGGTCTTGGCACTGCGCAGCCCATCTCGGGCTCACCTCGAGGGTGTGCTCGGCGGAGTCCACCGCAGCGCCGCACTCATGGCAGCCTACTCCCGGCTCTCTCCTGGCGATCCGGCACAAGTAGTCACCGAAACACCAGTGCCGGGTGAAAACCTGTGTCAGGCGGTAAGTGAGGGGGTTTGCGTGTCCGCCTCATCCAACGCTCTAGGACCGGGTGAAGCGCTGCCGTTGTACGTTGACCGTACGGCTGTTCCGCCAGGTCCTCCCCCCACTCCCGCAAAAGGCGCTCCTCCTCCTGCCGGTGAACCGCTCGGATCTCCTCCAACGAAGGGTTCTCGCGGAGAGCTCTCCTACCCGAGGCGTAGGAGAACACCTCAGTGCGAACCGACGCCACGAGATCCCAAGGTAGATCGCCAGCAAGGGCAGTGGCTGCGGCCCAGGAGACCATACGGTACCCCCTAATCACCTTCACTGCAGGAGCCCTTTGCGCCGAGCGCAGTAGGGCTTTGGTCCCGCAGCTCATTGGGCGATCAGCCCAAATGCAAGCACCGTACGGGGCTATACTCAGACAGACCCCAGAGTATAGCCGCCTGCAAGCTCCGCTGGGTCCTCCGATGTTTTGGAGGTATTTTCCGTATTTTCCGGGAAGTATTCGAGTGCCACCTGTATCGCGCTGTGTGGGAGGCTATTAAAGGCGTTTGCGATGTCAAAGGACACCGTAACCACTACCTCTCCTCTGCGTTCCGCCTCTTCCGTCACCGCCCTCAGGCCTTTGAGTTCATCAACGGTCGACCGGTGGGCTCGGAACCCGAACTTGGACTTTGACAGTCCTGGGCCCGAGCCTTCCTCCAGGTGCCGAACGAGATGGGTGGCCATTATTCTCTCTAGGGCCTTCCCCGCCTCGTTCAGCACAACCACCGGTCGCACCGCCGAAGGCGAGTCCGGTTGCCTTTCGGAAGAAGGCAAAGCCGGCCTTCCCTCCAGGCCCTCGGGAACTACTCCGACCTCAGACAGAGGTCGAACAGCTCCCTAAGGGCTCCCCCGAAGTGCACCAGGGAGAGAGCCAGAACTCTCCCGTGCACCTCGTCCGGACCCGGTGCGCTCTTCTTACTCTGGAGGGGAGTCAGAATCGCCCCCATTTCAGACTTCGAGACACCTCGAACAGAATGTAACGGTGGTCCGAAAGCGTGTCCACTCCTGCCTCAACCCTCCATCTCACCACTCTGCGTGCGATGGTCGGAGTGGCTAACGAGACGTCCACCACTGAACCTCCCGACCGTCGCACGCTAGTCTCGACTGTCCCTGTGTTGAAAGGGACAGTCCGGCAGTCAGCGCCCACGCCTCCAGCTCCCTCCCTTTCGGTGTTGTGCGGGGGATTCCCCACGCCGTGGACTTGGCATTGAGGTCCCCCAGCACAAACACCTGGAGAGGTGCTAACTGTCCTACTACCTGCCCGAGAGAATCGAGAAATCTCTCAAAGGCCGGCAGGTTGCGGTTCGGCGCAAAATATACCCCGAATATGGCAGTCTTCCCCCGAACCGCCGCCACATACCCATGGTCCTTCGCTCTGACTGCGAGGGGAGGGGATGTTCAAAATCTAATCTAATCTAAGATGTCAATTCAGCATGAAACATTCTATGTTTATCCTTGAAATAGGTATTAAAGAACTTGGATATCATTTGGAACAATCTGAAAATAAATACCACCTTAAAAAATTGCTGAGTAAACGGAAATTGCGCACTAAAGTCATATAAACTGTTTTCTACAAAAAGTGGTACTGAAAAGTGTGTCTATTCTTGGGAACAATAAGTTTTTGCCTGCACTTCATGTTCGGAAATGAAAGAGGAATTTTTTCTTATAGTTATTTTTAATAAAACCAGGGACAACTTACTGCTGTGATAACATAAGAAAATTCTAGTAATGGCCACTTACAGGCAGTATAATAATACAATCTACAATAGATTGTAATTCAGCAGATAAGGGTTTTTTGGTGTGATCTATCTGATTCAAATATAGATACAGTAAAAATTTTCATGTCAAAAGTTTGACAATTGACATTGTTTATCATTGTCCAACCATAACAATATTTATTATTAAAGTCAATAACATTAAAAGGAATAAAAGTAAAGCAAATAAAAAATATATACCTATTTTTATTCTTGAAATGCAGTTACCTTTTCTCTCCGCTCAGCTGAATACCGCGACAGAAATTTACATAAAAATTCGATATGACATAAAAGTATAAAAACACGGTCTAACTTTTTAATGTTCTCGTTCATTAATTCTATTTTATTTATATTTCTACTACTAAAATAGCACATACGAAAATAAATAGAAGTAAATCATCGACCATGACAAAATTAAAACAAAATTTAATCACATTTGTCAAATTGTTTTTCTTTCTCCTGGTATCAAATTAATATTAGGTATGATATTATATTGTCCTACTTAACTGTATTTTAACAAGGCTTGCTAATTGTAGTTGTTCATAATTTTGTGTATTGTATTACAAAACATACACAAATAAAAGTTATACAAAAGGCACACTACTCTTAAATACATCGTTCTAATTTTGTACTCTATAGTTATTGTCCCCTACAATTTATTTCGCTGAATTCACATTTAGGCTAGACCTCGGTTTTGGTTTTGAGGTTTATCTCTTCTCTCAATTCGTGGAATATTTAAGTAATGGCTTTGTCGGAAAACCCCACGAATATGCTGAAATTGCAATCACAGGGGAAGCTAGTAAAATTATGATTTTATTTTATGTGGTCTTACTGGATCAAATTTTGTAATATACATATTTCCTTACTCATCTTCATAATATAATATAGTTTTGCTGCCTTTTCTTTTTAATATTTATAGAGTAATTCTTATAAAGTACAAATGTGACGAAAAAATTTGTATTTAAAACAATGACTACAGTTTTTTAGGCGATAGAGAGAGAACAACCAAAATTAACAATTAATGAGATAACAGATAATAATATACATATATCAGTGACGTGCAATCCACGGATCCAAATAAGCCCTGCTTACCCTACCCTCAAAATAAAAATAATAAAATAAAAAATATGTCATTTGATTCACGATTTGGTAAAATTGTTAAAATTAACATCTATCAACTTAGAAACTAACATTTTTGATCGGCCGCTGCTAGATACTAGCCCCGCCTCTCATCCAAAGCGGCCGTGTGTACAACTACTTTGAACTTTGAGCTTCGAGCTTCGAGCTTCGAGCTTAGAGCTTAGAGTTTTTTTTTTTATTTTATTTATTTATTTATTTATTTTTAAATCTAGTCCCTTGTTTGCTAATTCACTTTCATACTAGTTCTCGCACTTACTAGGGCCTTCCATTCCGCATATGTACATGTTCCGCATGTTTCTTTCTGTCATTCATCTCTTTCACTCCGGGTTGTACCCTCTAACTATTTGTGTCAGCTACTTCTATTTCTAATTTTTTCCAACTATTTCTATTAACATTTCTTTCTGTTTATTACAGAATCCAGTGGGGAGTATATCTTTATTTACTTTATTCATTTCCAATTATATTTTACATTATTTTACATTACTTATTTAACCTGATTATATATCACAGTATTTAATTTTATTACATTATCTATTTTTTCTATTTTTAACATTTATAATTCTTACATTCTCAAATTTTTAGTATTTATTATTATCATTAATTATATTTTGTTTGTGTTTTCAGGAGTTTCTCGACCTGGTCATTACTCTTCTGCTCGGGCCTTCTGATAGTTCCAGATGCCACACTGCCTTCCTGCCATCTTCTTCGAATCGAATTCGGTGCTCCTGGTAAAGTTCTCCGTATTACCTTCAATTTCTTGCCATCAAGTAATTTCAGGTGTGGGTAGTGCCGTGTTTTGAGCACCTTCTCGCAATCCACGGCCACAATCGCTCCATTCCTTCCTTCCTTCTCTATGAGGTTAGGTCCTGCTGTCCTGGATTGGTAAACCTTTCTAAGGAAAGGTTGCCAATTCTCTATCCAAAGTTCTTTCTTCCTTGTCGTCCTAGCCATCGGCTGTTCTCCTGACCTCTTTTCCCTTTGGCTGAACCCGGTGCGATTGTGCCCGTTCCTTCCGGTTTCCCCGGTCACCTCCTTCTCCCCCTCCTTGACCAACAAGTCGGCTGAGCTGAGGGAAACTTTCATTCTGCAGTCCTGTGTGCACCACTTTGCTCCTTGAACGCCCTCAGCAGTACGCTGTTGCGGCTCTGGCCAGCGCATCCCACTTCTGCCTCACCGGACAATCTGGATCAAAAGCATTGTGATCGCTTCTTTCCATCTTTCCGGCTCGGCAGTTAGCGCATACCGGTACCGCTCCCGCGGTCCACTCCGGGCAGACCTTCTTCATGTGGTCTCCGACACAGTGGCTGCAGATCTCGTTCTTCTCCGTACATATCTTTTTTGTGTGGAACCAGTGGGGATTGGTCCGCTACACATATCCGTTGTTTGTCTATGTGCAGCTTTCCTCTCTCCGCCAGTCTCTTCCACAAGGCCGAGGATACTCTCAAAACAATATGATTTACTTGTGGATTCCGTGTTCTTTTTGTATATTTTATTTCTATCTTCTTTTCTTCCTCCTCTAGTCCTTCAAACATGTTTCCGTTCTGATTTTTCAAGGCCGTCATGACCTCTTCGTCCGTGAGCACTGATACCACATGTTTGAGGATGACAAGGGGATTTTCGTTTTTCATTTCCTCCACTATTAGCTGGCCTCCTGCTTTTTCTATTCTTTGCTGTACTTCTCTTTTATCTTCCCTAGTCCTACACCCTATAATGACTTTTCCTTCTCTGGCTTTCCTTACCCTCTCAATGTTTACTCCTCCCTCTTAAGCATTTATTACCTTTTAAATATACAGACATATATCGCTCTGTATAAATGAGACATAGTCGCCGGCTTTGTTATGTAGTAGTATTTTTACTGCAGCTAGGATGTTGTATACTTGTAAGTATCACGAAACAGTTAGAAATATTGCATGTCTTTATGACCAACGAGATCGGGAACTTTAACCAAAGAGGAATTGACATATTCATGTAAGTTTTAAAGTGATTCTCTGTTTTAGTATTAGCTGCTTTCCACTTTCAGTAGGAAAATAACTAATATAAACTTAAATTAAAATATAATTATAGCTGAGTGATTAAATACTATAAGCGATCATAAGAATAACTTCAAATACAAAGGGTTTTTAACAAAACTAACAAAGAATTAACGAAGACATGAAGCAAAACTGAATATTACTTTAAAAATACAAAAAAAAAAATAAATGCATGCATGAGGGCGCGGGTTCGAACCCCGGCAAGTACCAATGTGATTTTTCCGAGTCATATGTACTTTCTAAGAGTATTTCGACATCACTGGTTAATGCATTCCCAAAAGAGCGTTGATGTCAGGCAGGCGGCCGGTCGTAAAAACAATGAGCCAAAATATTCACAACATGTAAGGCGGACCCTGGCTAAAACTGGGAAATTGCCAGGTAGAAGATGGGCAGACCCTGGCTAAAGCTAGGAAATTGCCAGGAAGAAGAAGAAGGAAGAAGAAGATTGTTATTAGCTTTAATTTCAGATTTTCATGAAATATTGTAGGAACAACGTTGTAAATCAAATATTGTAATTGCATTTAGGCTTCGATCCGGATGTGTTTTCTTTAATAATATTTTTTCTCCATTAATTTGACATGTTTGCCTGAATGCAACATCTTAGAAAGGTGTGCCATACAATAGCTGAATGTTTCGGAAAGTAAGAAAGAACTAACAACTTATTGTTTAAAATTAGCGGAAATACTTTCAATATACGAATTTACAACTCTCTGACAAACTAAAAGGCAAGAATTCTAAAAAAAATTGTTCTTAAAGTCTTACAGTCGAATAAGTTTTTTCAGTGTAATCCTAAAATTTTAACATTAATAATGACACTTAATACTTTTTTCATTCTATATACTATTCACAATGATAGAATATTTGATAAAGCGACCACTGCAGTTTGATTAATTTTCTGTACGGTAACTTGCGACTGGGGTCAGACGTTGAGCGCTAACGAGCTTCAGTGACAGATGCTTTCACGATCCAGTGACGCCGTGAGAGACCGTCGCTCCCGTTGTGTAATGGTGCAGAACAAGCTAAAATGGTATGTTTTAAGGCTCCACGTATGGTTTAGAGCGATTTCTCAAAATTATTTAGGAAATTTCATTAAAAGTATAGAAGCTATTTACAGATATTTTTAATTAAACAACTAATAAATAAATTATTACATCAATTGTATACAGATGCTGCAGATATCTATAATAGCAAACAAAATACATAATTATTGGTAACAGTTACTGTTGTCCATAGACTCCTTGAGTTTAGGATTGATTCAATTGAATTCAAACTAGTTTTTATAATATCAATTATAATGAATTTTCGGTAATAGACTATTTAAATTTAAAACAGGATTATACAACAGAACCACGGGAGTCGCAAAGCAAATTAATTATTTACCTCGCAGACGCTGCCGTCAGAAGACGCAAGCTTTCTAAATAATAAAGCAGTATTAGTAAACATATGTATTTAGTTTATTTTTGAAATAAATCGACTTAAGCACAATTAAATTATAAAAATAATAATAGACATGAAATGAAGATATGTCTGTTTTTTACATATAATAAAGAAATTTAGATATTTTACAGTTTGTTGTGAAATATGTATATCAAAGTTATTGTAGAGAACTTTGTTATGTGATTATAATTCTTTAAGATAAGAATTTTTTTTTTGTCCAAGATACAAGGCCGCCAGAAATCACTTATTTTTTTATGGAAAAAATATGAAATATAGATTAGTATTCGTGTTTACAACAAATGTAAACATATTTGCTAGATTTCACCAGGTAGAACAGGTAAGTAAAGGTATTACTTAAAAATATTATCTTATAGTTTGAAGTCTGATTTTTACGTATGTTGTGATAAGAATATATATTTATTCTTTTGGCAGATTTTTTGCCAGACACTTTAAATATTGACAACAAATAACACAATCTTACAGTCTTACAGCCAAATATCCATCATCCATACAACCAGCATGTATGATAAGTAACATGCCTTTTTAATACAGTTTCATTAAAATTATCTTTTTATTTGTCCAAGTATAGCTTTTATTAGAAATTAAATGATTTATTATCATTTAAATGTCCAAACGATTTCATAATAATGTTAAAATCATAAGAAATTATAGATTTTTTATTGGCGATAATTAAACCATCTGGTTGAAATACTGCCAGCAGAAAGTGTATGGCAGTATATATTTTAAATTATTTACAATATTGCATATAAAATACGAAAAGCAGACCTACGACTACAAGAAAAGTAAGTACAATTTTAACTTACTCGTAGCACATGGTACCTGAGAATTCGCCGTCAGTAAAGGCTAGCAGATATATTTTCATTTGCTGTAGAGACTAATACTATCCTATAATAAATGTTCTGTTCATCAGAAAATAAGTAAGGGCCTTTTGATCGTATTCTATCACGCAAGATTCATATAATCGTAGCTAAATAGGAGAAAAAAGCAGAAAACGTTTCTAATAATACTAATGACTCTAACAAATGCATAATATGACCAGAATACGTTATTTTGTATTTTATCTGATAATTTTTGTGTAATCGTGGATCAGATAAATGAGGCGAAGTTTTGCTTTCTAGCTTCTATTTTGAAATTCTTTTGTTGGAATAGATTAATAGGATATGTTAAATTGTAATAAGGTAAACCATTCAAATAAAAAAAGTTCACTTCAAACATTATGATGTCTAAGTGTGAAAAATGTTTAAGGATTTATAACCAAATTATATTATAAAAACGATAAATTGCTAGTGTTCTTGTCACCTGGAAATATCTTTTGGAATTTTATATGTCAAAAGGTATACAAAATCTTAAAAAATTAAAAAAAAAATTATATTTCATGCCAATTATCTTATCCCAAGTACTTTACAAGAAATTTACAAAAAAAATATTTTGCTATGCAACGCAAGCCGAAACATTACCTATGTAAATTTTGTATTTATTAAGAATGTATGAAGGTATTGAAGACGTTATGTATCGGTCTAATTACAAGCTCATGGCAACTTCGTCGCATGTGATCTACTCGTACGATAAACTCAGCGTATCATTTATATCAAGTTACAAATTGTCTACGAGAAAACCTGTTTCTTCATTTTATAAGGGAGAGAACCTACCTTAGAATAAACAAATAGAATTGAATAACAAGCGATAAGATTCACACACTACCGCATTACAGAATGGCATAAAATTCCCAGACGTCATTTTGAATGCAAGAACCTTCTTATAACAAAAACACGTACAACATGTAATCACGTACCAAATATATAATCTTCAAACGACTTATTGTAAGGTTAGTCCCCAGCGTAAGTTGTCATGTAGCCATTAAGCAGTGTTCAATATGATGTCAAATGTACTGTCCACCTTTGCAAACCCACTATAGTTTTGCAGTCGTCTCTCTTTTAATTTTTAAAGACTGTATTGATTATGACGAATGAAGTGGTTTTTTGATAATAATTTTACTTATTATGTATGTAGATGAAATTATAACTAATAGTAATATTTATTTTATTTTTTGTTGTATTTTAATTTTCCAAAAATAAATAACTCAATTTCACTTTATTGTGAAAGTACCAAAACCTTTCAAATAATGCATATCCATGATTTTGATCAATTTGGCAAAAACTCTAGTATGTTTACATACATACATATGTTATTAAACGTCCTCTTCATGCTGCTTTCAATTATGATTCATCATTAGCATCGATCTCAAGACCTCTCTATTCTTCATTTTCTCGTCATTCACCCTACTAATTAATGACTTTTTAATTGAAAACCGATGAGTCTTCAACCTAATTATTTTGTGTATGTGGTATTAGGTATATTATATTAGCTTAGACTTTTTTGAACTTGGGTTGTAATTTGTTGTTAATATTATATGTTGAATAAATAAAAAGTATACGTATTTCTATGTAAAATATTCCGTCCAGAAATTGTGTTTCTACGTACATATATTTTTAATATATTGACTGGATATCTACTTGATTACTACTACTATTTGACTATCATTCTATTTGTTAGTATATGGAAATGAGGTGAACGTACTCTCTCAATGCAGTCTATTTCGTCTAGCCTTGAAGGCAACGGGCAAACTGTTGCAAACTTCTATACAGTTTAGTTTTATTTAAAAGCTAAGCTTAGGTTAAGTTAGTTCATTTCACTCCGTCGAGGGCCACCCTCTCGTCTGGCTTGCTTGCTTTAATAATTTTTAAGGCGATAATGGCTGTTTTTACCGTACCGGGCAGTCTCAGGATGAGAAGCTAAAATAAGATAGGTTTGGGAGCAGTCTAAGAGAAATTCCCGGTACTTGTTTGTTTAGGAGAGTGGACTATGAAGCGGCTTTGAGAAAGTATACTTGCCCTGCACCTGGGTCACCCTGTGTATCCATCCACCTTTCGGGAATAGGCATCACCCCGATTGGGGATTTTGGATGGGTTCAATATTTAATTTGATAATTATAGTTATTGTATACAATACATAGGTGTATACGTAAATATTAAAATGAACGTCTTCAACTTTTAATTCCGTTTTAATATTATTTTAATTTTGTTTACAACTGAAAAAGTTTCGTTTAATTTAAAACTTAGATTAAAATATGAAACATGAAATATAAAACAACTATCAAGTAGAGAAAAAATATTATAAATATTTCGTTGCTGCTGTTCTTGCGAAGTAATTTTGAACTACAGTTTAATATTAATGAAGTGTTTACAAACCCGCAGCGACTTATACTTTTTCTTGTTTATTTCCAAGCAAAGTGCTTTAAAGTTTGATTGACTTTTCAATCATAAAACACTGTTTAATTTATCCTTTAAGTGAAAATTTAAACCTAAGGAACCGCAGAACTTTAAATAATTAAAGTTTATATTAATTAAACCAGGCTTGTCTTTTGTGATTTGCATTTATACGTTGTGTGAAGTTGATTCAAATACTGCTGATATATTAATAATAGAATCTTACAATTAGGAGATAGGCCATACTTACACTATAATGTGTCTATATTAGTTTTTAATATCATTAAAAGAGATGAATAAATAGTATTTAAATTATTATTAGTTTCGGTTAAATGAATAACAATGCCTCAGTCGTTACCTAGTACCAGAATAAATTTCGATTTACGAATATATGTCTTATCGTCTGCCTGTAGTAAGTTGAAGAAAACAAAATGCATATAATAATCATTTGTAATGCCATAATTTTTAATTAAATCTTTTACAGTTATGTCCCTGTTATGTAACTAGAAACTTGAATTAAAATTGAGAAAGCAGTGGAATTAATGTTTCTTTGATACTAGAAACATTAGCAACAATGACAGATAGAATATTGTGTTCCATTTGCTTGTGCCAATTAATAAAATGAGTAGGTAAATTTATTTTTACTTTGTTTATGAGATAAACAGTTATTTAAATATGGAAATGTTTCTTTTTTCTAAGAATGTATTTCTCATCTATAAATAAAAAAATATAAACACAAAAAATTACTGGGTTGTCCAGAACATTTCAATTTATTTTCAGCAGGTTGCTAAGATGCTAAGATACTAGTACATATATTAAGACATTCGACCTTTGAAAGAGAACGCTCGGATATCCGTCTGTCTAGGGTCATATAAATTTTGCTCAAGCTAAAACGCAGGCATATTCGTACTAGAAAAATATGAAAATGATTTTCTTATATAATGAATTGAAGTTCCCCAATATGTAGCAGTTGCAATTGTATAAGAAAATCTCATTAATCTTCATTGAAAAATTATTATTTCTGGTTTATCATTTTAAACATTAATTCTATATTTGTAACAATGCAATAAGATTTTAATGATTAATATATATGATCGGTATAGGATCCAAAGAGCATGAACAGTTTTGTTGTCTTGTGATGTTTCGTAGATATGAATCACTAACAGTTAGCACATACTAACAAAATACAACGTTTTGCTAACTAAAGCTTCGTAATGAGTTCTAAAACTTTCGCGAGTATTCATTTTAATTAAACTAATATTTTTTGATTACTACTAGTTTTTTTTAACTACATACTCCAAATGTTTCGGATACTTTGCAGCAACCGTGATCACGGCAGATGAGATGGAAATGTCTGAGACACATCATAAACGCGTAGTAATCAGAAAATATTAGTTTTATTTACCAAGACTTTATTTCTACTTACCATCAGGTGGAAAGATGAGCAGTATGAAAAGTTGGAATGATAGAGGAGTCGAGTTGTAAAAAATAAACAATCTTTCTAAAAAGAAAAAAACAAGTCTTTGTTTTTAAATAAAAATTGCATGCCTATGTCAATTTCTATATTATTTTAAACCTAGTCAGAGTAATTCATGAGCTCTTATTATAGCTTATAATGATAAGTTTGCGCATTGATAGCCATCAAGTCTTTAAGCTTATCTTATAATATTTTTTTATGAATTTCAAATGGTGTATAAAATATGCCATTTTGAAAAACATTTAATTATTAATATATTGTAAATATTTTTATGCATCAATCAATTATGGGTTTACAGTAGGAGTATGAAATAAATAATACTTATTTCATACTCCTACTGTAAGTTTTTACGTGTAAGTTTGATTGGATGTGTCCAAGAAGGACTAAAAAAATTTAATAAAATTACTTACGTAATAGTTTTTTGTTTAGTTAAAAGTCAAGTGAGACAATAAGTGTGTGTGAATATTATTCATCTTTCTAAGTAATATCGTTGGTCTCAAAGTGTCTTGTCTAGATGCTATATATTGTTTTGTCATTACGTACGCTTATATTGTTTTATTTTATTGTGATTTCAACTGAAAATCCACCGAACAACGTATGCACATATTAAAACTGACCTGTTATTGTAGTCAGACATTTATAAATTATATAGGATGGCAACCGGCGGTTCCAGGAAAACTACGAAACTTTCTTATATGTATATTATAATAAGAATTACATATTAAAACTTATAACCCACACCTAGGACTACATGATTGACCCGATGTTGGGATAGCAATGACATTCTAAAGCCTGTGTGGTGGCAGGAATCTTCTGGTTCACACGGCTTGGTGTTCGATCCGCGGAGTCAGCGGCCTCACTCCTTATATGATATTTTATTCACACAACGATGTCGTCCCGGCGATGTTCATTTATTTCTTCATATGTAGCGCGTACGTAACATTTATGTAAATTTGTATATTATTTATTATATTGTGTTATTATTGTCATTTGGTTCAATTTTAAACACCCAATTGTAGTTCTTTTTGGTTTTAATTAAGATTTCATGTCTTACGTACATTTATTATTTTAATAGCTCCAATATGTCTGAGTCGGATTGAGTTTCTTTTAAATTAGTTTTCCTTGATTGTAAATTCGCCAGAGTTCTTTGTTAGAGACGAAACCTCTTAGCATTCAATGGATTTTCCTTGCAGGTGCCTGGTCCATTGCGTTGCAGGGAGAGGACCTTCAACAGTGCCTGGGACTTGCGACCCAGGTGTAGGTTTAAGGGGCCCCTATCTAACGCGCGTTAAACGTTCACCTCCACTGCCAAGCTCCTCTCTCAACCTAAGCAAATTTGAAAAGAACCTACTCGGGCTGCCTTCGATGTACGTTCCAAGAATGTACTAATGTGAGTTCTGGACAGGCCCAAGTCTTTTAGTAGGTTGTAGAGAGATTTCGCTGTTATAACTCTCGCTCCAACTTCTACCGCGTACAAATCCACGACAAACCTATTTCGAGTGAGTTCGTTAGTGAGCTCGTAATATTTATTGACCTTGATGCTATGGTCTCTGGGGATGTTGGTTTCCCAAGGAACCGTAAGCTCTATCATCACAACGCGTTTTAAAATTCGCGAATACAAAAATATATCCGGTCTGGAGGCCAACGCACAAATATAATATTCAAAAATAAATACCGTAATTGTTACCTATTCCTATGTTTTCGAATATTATAATTAATATGTAATAAGTAAGGTATTGGTTTTATTTCATTCACACAAACTACAAAATTAGGAAATAATTATTATAAAATATTTGTTGAAAAATCTATACATCTGTTATTTTGTGTTAAGTATGTAAATATTTATATTATTATATGCTGTTTGATGTCTTTTGGGTTAATTATAATTTTTTATTTTACGATTTCTACTGATGAGTAGACCTTACAAGGTAAAAATTAGATATCTCCATAGTTTTGGAATCAGTCAGTCAGTCAGTCAGTTTTTTTTTTTAAATTGGATATTCTGTATTCCCATTTCCGCCTCCATATCTACATTCAATCTATGTATTTACATACATCCTATCTATCTATATCCTATATTACCATATAAGATTATAATGTGGTTCAACCAAAGTTCCAGTTAAATGAATAACTTCAAGCTGTAAGTAATTTGTGCAATGGAACAAAGTAAATGCTTAAGTTGCGTTTTTAGGCAGCCGTTGCCAAATCCAAAAAATATATTAAGCTCTCCTTCCTCCCAGATATATAATGATCGCAATAATTTAGAGTTTCAAAATGATGTGAAAATGTTAAGTACCAACTTACTCTCGTTTTTTTTTTTTTATAAAACATTCTAAATAAGGATATTTTTTTTAATAAAATGATTCTAAATGTATTTTTTTGTTTTTTTTTTTTAATAAAAGTAATCATTAAAATCTAGTCTTTATTTACTTAAACAATTATGAAATTCTATCATAGAAACACAATTCCTTATTTTCATCAGCAATTAAATTTCTTTTGTTTGAAGAATCCTAGATTCTGAATAGAATAATATAACTAGTTTTATAATTAATTAGATAGTACAATTTTATTAAGTCTACTATGATATCTAAAACAAAATAAATTGTAAGCTTAGACAGTAAATTGAACGTGATCTTTTCTTAGTGCTCTTCTAAACTATACAGACGTTCTGAAGGACGACTTAATTATTTATTAGTTACTAAGAAATAATACCTTAAAGATATTTAAATATGTTATTGAGACGAAACTTTAAAAATTTATTAACTATCTTTATATAAATATAAAATTTTTATATTTTCAATTGAAGTATATTGCTATTCTAAAGAAATATTTCTTAAATGAAAATCTAATAAATAGGAGTACTTCTAATCAGTGAAATTACGAAATGCTCGTTTTCTAGATATTCGAGAATGACAATAACTGGGGATATTTAATAGGCATCTTAAAAGTCATCCTATAGAGCCATGATGCTAATAAGGTACGTAATTTAAATAAAAAAAAAATATAACATAAAATTGTGAATGGTAAGATTAAATATTTTAAGATAATACTTAAGTTCCAAATATCTTTTAACTTGGGTTACAAATAGAACATTTCGTTTTTTGTTTTTTACTTACGCTGTACAAGGAGTACAATTAAATTTCGTACTTATATCATATATATGTAAATCTTGCAATAGTTTCTTTGTATATGAAATCTACAAATAGATTGATTTAAAGTATTTTTATTTCTATGTTGAAAAAAATATTTAAATCTGTAGATTGTTATTTATTTCTTAGTTATCTACCTTAGTTATTATTTGTTAGTAAGTATTTCGATTTTATGTTGAGATAAGTTTACTTTACTAATTTTAGTATCACTTAATTTCAATCCAAATTGTTGGTATATATTTAAAACAAAAAGCCAAATCTTGGGCATAGATCCCCGGTTGCTTGTCACTTTTCTCAGACACTCTCTGATATAAGGAACAACGTAAGTGGTTGACTATTAATAGATGCCATTAAGTAATGTCAAAATAAATTCTCAAAGAAATAAAAGTATTTGTATAATATTAGAGTTGCTTTACAATTGTTTTAGGTTTCAAATTTACGTTATAAAGCTCAACATTTAAGATATATAATTTTGAAAGCTTAATTAAAGTTTCTAACTTGATTATCTCATGGTCTGGTATGTTTTGTAAATTTACATTTAATTATTTTATTCCATAACATAAAATAGAAATAAATTAAATATATTGTGTCGTATGTTCTTAGTGTTCCATTGTATTTCTCTGCGGAGCATTTTATTTTCAGGCACACAAAACCTTCGACCAGTAAATCTGGCGATATCGCTGGAAATGCGACAGAGTGCCACTGTGTTTGTTCACGGGACGCACTTTAAATTTCAGCTTTGCGGTACTATTGCATTGAAATTTAAAATAGCTCTGTAAGAAGTTAGTGCAGCGCTTAAATGGGAAATAAGCCACTAAATTTCCAAAGCTAAGGTTTGTTAGCCTAATGTAAACATTAGCTTTAATTACGTCCAAACAGTATACGGCGTACACATAAGTAAAATTTTAAACATTTAAAATTATCACATGTAAATAAATGTGCAATTTTTTCAGATTATTTATGTTGCCATAGGGAACATGTTTCAAAGTTTGGTTAATAACTTAAATCTGCTTCTCTGTTTATTCTCAGTAATGTATAAGATACAGAGATGACAAATACTATACTAATAATATTAAAGGGAAAAAGAATCGGACAAGCGCAAGTTATCTTGCAGTTACAGTTCGGTAAGAATTATTACTTTTTCTGTATAACTGGAATACGAGCGATTACGAGCTACATTCCAAAAATCTACGAAATGTAATTAAAATATTTTTTTAACGGAACAGCAGTTCTTTTTGAAATTTAAGGTTAAAAGTTTGATATCCTTTTAGATTCGGAGGAATGTCGGCATGAGTATTTGGTTTTATTTCATCTTGATACGGTAAAGATTCAATTCTAAGGAGAATCCTTAGACAGGGAGGACAGACAGAACTTCTGTCTGTCCTCCCTGTCTAAGGGTTCTATCCTGTCTAGGGTGTCTATCCTTCTGTCACAGAAGGATAGATAAACTTCGCAATAATAAGGTTCGCGCTAAAAAGAATAATTAAAAAATTTTAGATTAGCGTTGGTGATGGAAAAAGTATCAATAATTCTATAGAGCGGAATATATTTTATATAAATATTCTAAAGAATTATACACATATTACTCTAATTATCAGAGGCCGTCTTTATAATAATTAGAGTAAGCAAGCATTGTTGTAATAAGAAAGCCCTCTCGGGTGGCATTAGGGTTAACATTTTAATATTGTATTAATATTAAGTTCAGTCTGTAACAGGCAGTCTAAATAATTGGTTCTCTAATAAATAAACATTATAGTCATATAAAATCTATTTTTAAAAAGTCCTTCGCAGGGCAAAGACCTTGATTATCCATTCTCTGTATTAATTATAAGTATCGCTTAGGTTAAATTTATTATTTATTTTTTACTGCTATAAATGTAAATTGTTTGTTTATTATTACTTTGCGATCCCTTTTGTGTTTTCATATTTTTTCTTAGTTCACGAATGCTATCATTCTACATCAAAAATATAAATGTACTCTAACCCTAAGGCTGTTTGGTAGAAATCATCACTCGACATGAAGACCGCATTTTGTTTCAGATATTTTTTGAAATTATTTCTTTTCTTTATTTGTAGTCTTTTTTGTATAATGTTGTAAAACAAATAATATAA
>JAAAKD020000098.1:3459031-3469189 GCA_010014825.2 Danaus melanippus
AATAAAAGCCAAATAAATAAATAAGTCACGATCATAATTAATTATAAAAACATTCTATAAATACTTGAATTGGAACGTAAAGCGAATTATTTTTGCTACAAATGATTTTGCAAGAAATTAATCATGAAATGTTGACAAGGGTACAATCGGTATTTGGACTGACCGTAACCCGTACAAAGCTATGAAACGATATTCAGTAGAGTCACCTCGTCTTTGGGTAAATAGGATTCAAAACAAACAATTGTTAATTCAACAACAACACAGCTATTGTTCTAAGTTGTTTTCTTTATTAAAAGGATAGTTATATATACGACAAGGAAAATTTATTTAACCTGTGCATTATAGAAAACGTAAATGTAGATTTAACGTAATATTTGTTAGAATTAATCTTTTTTTTTATTATGATATTTATTAATTTATATATATTTAAATAAATATTTGAATAATTTTAAAATATACTGAAGAATTACAAAATATATATGTATATATATACTAGTTAAACTTTTTAAAGAAACATTTGATGGGCTTTTTTTTAATCATAATATCTTTGAATGAGGTCTGTCAGTAATTTCTATTATAATTTTAATAATAGTTTTTAAGAAAATTAATCTATTATGGATTAATATATTAATAGTTCATTGCTATAAACATTAAAGCTTGATTTTTATGGTAACCTCAACAAATATTTCTACTATAAATTGGTGTATTTTTAATATCACTCTTTGTGGATCCTTTTAGTTTGCTTATGTTGTTTGCTTATTATTTAACTCAAAGATTTTGAATATCAAACACTAATTAACTAAGAAGAATATATCATTAAATTTGTATTTATTTAACCGAATGGATTGAAGTAATAATATTTTATTTTTAATATTTTACGGTTTTTTCTAAGAATGATCTCATAAGTAAAGGTCTAAAAATATATATGAAGTACAAATGAGACAGTTCTGAAAAGATTAACCATTGTAATAATTTGAAATATATTTTTTCACAACTCTATTTCCAAAAAGCTTATTTGTATTTCGTACAAAACTCCCATTTTGTGGAGATGAAATAATACTAAATAGAAAAATGTATATTCGTAATAAAAAAGCCATTTATTGAAATAAAAACAGTACCGTTTAAATTTCTACTTTTGTACGATCTGGTTATAAAATATTACACTTCAGTAGATTCATAACAAAAAAAATTATTTACAGATGAATAATATGTATGAATATTAATAGTTAATTATATACGTATAATGAACACCCACAAAAGTTTTAGGGTTATTTTATATACTAATCTAATTACTCTTAACGTGATCATAAGATTTGAAATAAAGTCAAATGAAATGACGTTTTTAGATTTAATGCTTTATATTTTTCTATTTTAGAAAGATTTATCATCATCTAATCTAAGATTTCCGCGAGTATTGATTTAAATTGATCATCACGATCATCATCATCGGCCTATCGGAGCCTATTGCTAATCAAAGGCCTCTTCTCACATGGAGAAGGTTAAAACATTAATCACCACGCTTGCTCAACTCGGATTGGTGATTACAAACTTATAATTTGAAATTATAAGTCCAGGTTTACTAACGATTCCTTCACTATCTGTCAGTGGTATTTGAATACGTTTAGAAAGAATATTGGAAAAGTTACATTGGAACTTGTTGGGTTTTAACCCCACACCTTCATGGTCGAGAGACGGGCCTTCAATCTCAAGGCCATCACGAAAGATTGGTAAAATAAATTCTGTGTTATATTAATTTGTTTGATATACATACGTAGTAATTAATACTAAAATGATTAGAAAATACTCGTAATATCTAACCCTTAATCTATTTAAACCGTTACATACACATAGACAATAACATAAAAACCAAAACAATCACCATTAGGTATTTAAAAAAACTAGGCTGTAATTTAACTTACTAAAAAGTTAAACATCACACGGCAATTATAAGCTAAAATCTAATTATGAGCAAAAGCGTGACCATAAACGTGCGGTTTAGTATCCCAAATGAGAATTTTACAACTATTACCATAGTATAAATCGTAACAGCAAACATATCATCGATACAACGTCCATTATGAAACAAGATATGCACATAAACTTACACTAATTATCCCAAAGACACGTCGGATCTATTAGTCACTGTCAATTCTATTATACCAGCTATAACATGTATTGGTCATCGTATAATATCCGTTCGGAAACCTCTGTCTTGAGTGATGTTGACACATCCATTCCTCATATATCTTGTGCGACTCAAGTTTCTCTTATATAGTGAGTATTTTAAAAGCGAAAAATATATGATATTTCGTATAGTATGGCGTTTAGGAATATTGATATTATAATATATTCTTAAATTGAGTAAAAAATACGCCAACATCTCAGTACCACGAATGTAGTAATCAAGACTTTTAAACATTTTTGTTTATGTTACTATCTTTCCACTTTTAATATATTAAATATTCATAATGATTCTCTACCTTAAATTAGTTTAATGTAAACACGTTTTTTACAATTTTGTATTTTCCTAGAAGTATTTACAAGAAATATCTATAGGAAATATTGATGTATTAAGCACATGAATTGATTAAGCAAAAATATTAAAATATTCATTTTTAACATTGATGTAGATGGAATAAATAAGTTATGAAATACATTTTATACACTATCCACATGTATAATAATAACTATTTGTTTTATTGATTCATAATATTAAATATCATATCATCATTACGTTTTTGGTATTACCAACGTAATTTAAGGTCACGTATTTATTAATATTAATGAAATTTGTTACTGCAGCAAAATAATATGAGATATTTGTTTATTTTTTAACAACAAAAATTAAAAACTACAACATTCCCAATGATACAAGCAAAAATTATAAAATTGGTCTACATATAAGCTAACTGTATATAACAGTATATACTTCCAGATAAAAAAATTATAGTGAAAGTCAAAACTAAGTTCTAGCTTTGTTGCTATTTCAGTGCTTAGCATTTAGCAATGCACAGTCTGCGATAGTACTAATGATGCTTAACAGCCCTAAATGTTAGCAATAATAATAATTACGTGGTCTTTGACTGAATCATAATAACCATACATAATAATAATGATAAATAGTGTTTTAATTAGTTGATAAAAAAATTATAGGAGATCATTTTTTACCTTATGTTAATTCATGCTTAATCAAACTTTTGAGCACGCAGATTTTTAACGAATGTTTGAGGTTCTTTATTTGGCCTCCTACAACCCGCTTTGCCCATATTCAGCACATAATAATTATTATATTTTTTTCTAATTACATTGTTTTTGTCGAATAGATGTGGTATTAACATAGTTAAATTCAATTCAGCAGTTTTGAGAAGGAAATAATCACTCAATAAGCATTAAAAAGTTACATGGAGCATAAGGGTCATATTTAAGGATTTCATATAAAAATAAAACTTTTTTTTTATATTCCATCTTATAAGTGAATCACGTTTAATCATAATATTTTTATGAAAATAAATCTGTTATACATTTCTTTTATACCTTAAGAAGTAGTCACTTAATATTTTCCAGATTTAGGGCTGTTAAACATAACTAATACCATTTCTGACAGAGCAATGATATCTAAGCAATAAGCTGACAGTATTCTAAAATAGTTCTCAAAAAGAAAAAAAGTCCTGTAATTCAAAACAGGAAAAATAATCTTCGAAATTTGTTTGTACATGTCGGAGTAGTGTCCAACACGTGGTTTTTAAAAAGAGTGACGTCAACATTACTGATTTCACAAATGCTTATATTCTTGAATGTGATCAGGACCTTTGACTCTTGAAGGTAACCTCACACGCCTATTAGACGAATCCATCACTTCGAAGAGGTCCGATCCCTGCAACGGCTCGAGCGAGACATTTTTTTAGTTTCGACTTGACTGTAGCTGTGAGCTCTAATGGCTTTGACCGGGAGGGGTAGGTGACCCGATGGAACCAACCCATAATTTAGGCCCAAAGAAGCCGACCCTCCGCTTAGGACGTCCTTGAAGATGAGGATGTCATTGGATGATGGGGTTGTATAACGCCCCTCGACGGCAGAACGCCGCGTGCATAAAACGGGTCCTCGTCTTCGCCGTCGAAGACGGTTTGTGTTGGTGTGGTTTGGTGTAATGGTTGTAAATGTATCTGTGTTGTGAGCTGTTATTTTATCGTCAAGGTCTAAGAGGACCCTACAATAAAATCTTCGTCTTTAGGAATCCTCTTACCTATCGGAGTATGTGTAATCTGTACTCTCGCCTCTATTAACACCAACCAAAACTCATAGTTGTTACTACACCTTTTGTTTTTTTTTGATGTCGCAGGGAAATTCTTTTTACGAGCCGTCCAACCAGTCTTGGTGGGACCGGAAAGGATGTGTGAGGCTCGGCCAGGGCAGGCCCCTATTCACTAAAATCACTGCGAAAGCCCTCGGCCGCTATGTCGATGTACCCCGGATCTGTCAGCAATAGGGCACACCAGTGACTGGCCGCTCCTGGCAAAGACCGGGCTTACTCCCTCGGAGAAAAGGGGTGATCCCGGCAATTAGAATCACCCCAACGACGCCGGTCTTTCACTGGAGTCAAGTTACCAGCCCGACCCCAGCCCGGAGTGCAGGGGTGCTATTGGAGGAGGCGTTGATATCGCAGCCGTCGCACCCCCATCTATCGTCTGCGGAGGGAGGGTGCATCGACCGTATCCTCCCTTTCCCGCTCAGATGCCTCTTTTGTGAACACGACCGCCTCACAGAAGGAGGGCACCACCAGCCAGGACCTGTCACTTTCGAGCATCTTCTCCGCGACACTCGAAAGCAACAAGTCCGCTCCGCCGAGAACCGCCACAAGGTCTTGGCGCTGCGCAGCCCATCTCGGACACACCTCGAGGGTGTGCTGGGCCGAGTCCACCGCAGCGCCGCACTCATGCCAGCCTACTCCCGGCTCTCTACTGGCCGTCCGACACAAGTAGTCACCGAAGCACCCGTGCCCGGTGAAAACCTGCGTCAGACGGTAAGTGAGGGGTTTCGTTTCCGCCTCATCCAACGCTCTAGGACTGGGCGAAGCGCTGCTGTTGTACGTTTACCGTACGGCTACTCCGCCAGGTCCTCCCCCCACTCCCGCATAAGTCGCTCCTCCCCCTGCCGGCTAACCGCTCGAATCTCCTCCGACGAAGGGTTCTCGCCGAGAGCCCTCCTACCCGAGACGTAGGACAACACCTCGGCGCGAACCGACGCCATGAGATCCCAAGACGGATCGCCAGAACGAGCAGTCGCTGCGGCCCAGAAGACCGTACGATACCCCCTAACCACCCTCACCGCAGGAGCCCTTTGCGCCGAGCGCAATAGGGCTTTGATCCCGCGGCTCATTGGGCGATAGTTGTTACTACACCTTCACAGGTGGTTATGAGGGTGACATCTGATAATTTTATCTTCCCTCAATGAGTAATTATTGAAATAAAAGTAATTGTGCCGATATATTATATATATATATATATATATGGAGAGTACACAACTACGTTATTTATACTAACCCTCAGTTCTTCACAATCTAAGCGTTGACACTATACGAGCTTGATAACAGTTTTATACATATAATGAATTTCATAACAGTAAGCAGTTATGACTTCTAAATTTATTTACGTTGACTCATTCGTTCCTTTGTATTAGTTTCATAGCTAGCGGTATACTCATAGCTTTATTTTAAGCTAGTAATAATGGATTAAAAAAAAAAAACAAAACGAATAACTATTAATTATTGTTCTATGTTGACATCCGGAATCCATCTTGAGCCAAGCACCTGTCTTATTAGCCTTTTAGTCCAGTTTTCGCTGCCTTCCGGTGCAAGTGCTGCCCTCTAATGCGACTTTGGCGGGTGGAAACTTGCACATTTTAACAAATTGATAATTCTTACTTCATTATAGCATCGTCTTGCAAAGCGAGCTGTAGTCCAGTTTTAAGAATACGTGATCACTATTACAGTGTTTTTAAGTGTTCGCATGTAAAAGTGTTAATGTTTAAATATTGGTCTCCCTTCCAACGTTATGGACTGTGAAAAAAAAAAGTTTGAGTACAGTGAATATTCGTCACTAGGTTCCAGTCTGGATAGGTATGGACAGGTACAGTGTACCAAAATGACCTCAAAAAGCTGTAAGTAACTCATATTATAAACATATGTCGCGACAAGTGGCTTCTTTTTTTTTGGAGTACCCTCATTAAAAAAGAAAAAAATGTAAACACTTTTTAAATACAATTACTTCCCGTTAGAATACTAAAGAATACGATTTAGGATGCGAGTTAACGCCGTTCTTTGGGAATATAAAGTAGCGAAATTCAAATACCGCAGTTGACCATATCTGAGTTAACCACTAATATTGAGGAAACGACTTTCACTAAACCAACGAATTTGCATTGATTTTATTTAATAATTATCTCAATTACAAAGATTTTACGTAGCGATTGGAATGCGTTGCGTTTTGAGGATTATCAGAAGACATATATCGATCGCCATAGAAGCAAGTGACGCATATCACTCGGATGCGTCTCGGTGTACGGATCACTGTCTCGTACGGTACCCGACACCTGTTTCATTCTGATAAAAAAATATCGTGGCCATTAATTGTTACAATTATTGTCTGCCTTCACTCCCGGTTACATGACAACAAAGTGAATATTAGATCTTCGTCAGTCTTGATGACAGATCCTTCCAAGGAATTTAAGAAATTGTTAGAATAGTTGTAGTGTTGGGGTGTTGAACGACGTACGTACATTTTGTTTAGAACTCGCATTGCAATTGCAAATTTTTTTTTAATATCTCGGAGAGAAGGACTTCAAAAAGTGTTACAAAAAAACGTAGACTGATCTAGTGATAATAGTACAAAATTAAATACACAATTAATATTAATAATAACAATATATATAAAAAAAATCTCTTTTTAATGAGGTTTAGAATACTTCAAGATAACCAACGATGTTCCGCTAACTATTTGTGGTGTTCGCGCTGATTTCATACATTGTTAGTGATCCATAAAAGCTACGATTCAAAACAACAAATTTAATTTGAAACAGTTGTATGGCTTTTGTTCATATAAAACCTCTCCAGCATTTCCTAACAAACTGGAGACTGGTTTTGGAGACAGCGAAGCTCAATTTGTGACAACTGTTTTTCCTGGTTTTATTTTTTTTATATTTTTATGATCAGCAACCCGGATATTTGAATGCGTAACAATCTGGATATCTGAGTTTCTACGCCATCACTGTATTAGATGCGTAGTTTATTAACACGATTTCTGATTGGCAAACCAACCGCCTCACATTCTGAGCGACCGGGTAGCCTTCACCATCAATTTTCTGCAACAACTTGGCTGGACAATGAAGTTCATAAAATCTGTGCTGGTCCTGGCTCAATGTCTAGAATGTCTGGACATTTAATGGGACGCAAAAACTGAACCCGAAGTCCCTGTCGGAACCGAAGTGCTACCGCCCTACGCATAGCACTTCAGCATCAGATTGGCTAAGGCAGTTGGTCCCCCGGACAGGCCCAGTTCCTTTTGGGGAGACTCAACTTCGCCTCATTGGTTGCAGAGGGAGATCATACCGTCAGACACTGCATACCACAGCCGATAGTATCCCTCCCTTTAAATCATCCGTATAACCACAAAACACTTGCAGAACCAGAGGTTCTCAAGTTACATTGATGGTTAAAAACTGTCTTAGCTGCACTGCCAATATGTTTGGGCTTGGTCGTTACCAATTACATAACAACCAATGCCTCAGAAATCGGCCGAGGAGCACGGATAGGAAAGATAAAGCAGTTGGGCCAGTGGACTGAGGACCAGAAACCATCGCAGATAAAGTAAAAGGAATTGTAAGCTAACTTAGAAGTTTTTGTCCACGATCAGAGTCATTTAAACGATGCCAACATTGTTTCTTGCCGGACAATCGAACAGTGGTATTGTATATAAACAAAGATGGAAGTACCAGGTCGAAAATTTGTTCAGAACTTGACTGGACCGTTAACATTGTTATCTAAAGCCCAGGATATTCAATTAACTCCTTAGCCCTGTACTTTCCCGGCCAATACATTACTGTCTCCAATAAAAGCAGGTCCGGAGTAGCATTTGAAACCAGAACCCTCCAGGGAAAATTGCACGAAGTTCAGGATAGCTAGATTCATCTACGTAACGGTCAGCTCGTGAAGTAAAGTATGTGACATTGGGTATGGTGGATCGGAAAGAGACTCTTACCACAACTCTTTCAATCGTCAACGAAGCTACGACCTTGCTTGGATATTTCCACCTCCAAACCTTGAGGTTATAACACTTGAACAGTGCCAGAAGACGCTTCCTAACAAAAGCTCCGTTATGGCAAAATAGGCTTTAAGCAGCAGATCTACTAGATTGATCTCTGCAAGAGTCTTACCAAATTCCTAACCTTTGTCAAGTCTTAAGAGACACCTTGACGGCAATTCACCCGCTGTAGGGCCGGGACCTATTTGGGTATCATGGCTGATTTCGGGTGGACGGAAATGATTGACGATTGAACTAAGGAAAAATCCTTCTTATTATCTAACAAATACTTCTCTCAACGGTTTGGACAAATTAAGTTTTTGGTGTATAAGACGGTAAAGTGACTACAAAAACCCATGTCTACCAGATGTCGCCCGTAATCTGGATTTGGTCTAGGGTTGGTTCCAGAACTATCCTCGTACATAAATCTTTATTCTAACTTTTACTAAAGTTCCCTCTAATAAAGTTCTTGCATCTAAGTATATGTATATATTCTTATTAAACACATTCATAGTTATTTCAGTAACCCAAAAAGAGTTCCACATCACCTATCTGGGACTCCTTAACTGTTTACAATATTTCAGTACACATCTGGTAAGTGTAGACAATTTATATTGGGTACTGAGGCTACGTCATGTCGTCCTAGAGTAAAAGAGTATTCAGACACCACTGACAGGCGGTAAAGGAAAACATCGTGAGGAAACCTGGACTTATAATTTCACAATTATAAGTTTGAAATCATCAACCCGTCTTAAGCAAGCGTGGTGATTAATGCTCAAAACCTACTCCCTGTAAGAAGAGGCCTTTGCACAGCAGTGGGCTCTGATAGGTTGATGAGGACTTCGGCTAATAGCAATCCTGTGCCGTTGGCTGGAGGCCGCCCATCTAAGACCATTCAGTCCCTGGGCATTGCCTCGCCGGCGGCGACTCTGCCGCGACACTAGGGCTGCAGACGCCCAGCAGAATGATCTGCCTGCATTCACAAGTGGAGTTCCAGCTAGCTCAGGGGGCTTACGCCCCGAAGAGCTAACCTTGACCCCCCCTCTCCCCACGGGGCGCCGAGATGGCCTCGTTATAGAAGCTGTCATACTGCTTTTATCGTCAAGACATAGAGTCCGCTATCTCATTTTATTGACAATCGAAGAATAAAAAAATATATATATATGGATCAGGGTAATCCCATTATATTTTGGCTTGGATCCGAATCCAAGACTGATAGAACCAATTACAGGCACTCTAGATGGAAAATTTCACAAAACCCATTTCAAGTCCTGATTATATGTACATACTGGGTTTGCCGATTGGTTGATCTATCCAAAGGCCGCTGCAGTGGGTCAATAAATTGGAATTAATTATTTTTGACCGCTAGTGGGACGGCCCTAGAGCGGTGTGGAAAATATTTAAGAGTTTGTATAAAATCTTTACAGAAAGAAGCTGGTATTGAAGCTTCTTCCGGATCTGTAAGATCTTCAGTAGCTTCCCTTAACTGGATGGAATGTTTTCCAATAGATAACATTTAAAATACTGGAAACGGGAGGCAAGAACCTTTAGAAGAGAGAGTAGTATTAAATCGGTCACAGGAAAATACAAAAGCTTAGCTGTCAAGCTATTTTGGATTCTATTCCATAAATAAAAATTTTATTAAAATAAATTATTGTATTCCAATAATTTTATTTTTATTGGACACATTATAGCAACGTCATAATAATTATGACCAGGTGATAACAAACACGTCACTCAAGATGGATTCCTGATGTCAACATGAAACAATAATAGAGAGTTTTAACTAACAATAAAACTTACCTATTATTTTTCCTTAAGACATCCGGAACCCAGGTAATTTCTACCTGGTTCATCTCGAGTA
>JAAAKD020000098.1:3630120-3642378 GCA_010014825.2 Danaus melanippus
GACATCTAAAGTCATAAAAAATCATTGCACGAAAATTTTCTCGTGTTAAATTCATGTTGACGTGACACAGACAATTTTCAATTTGCCGCCAAATCGTAAAACAAATGACAAATATATGAAATATATATTCAGTAATATTGGCAAAGAGTTCTATTTTCAAATTTTAGAATATTTTTTTTATTATATTGTTTATAAGTGGCCAGTTCTAAGAACTTTCAGTTTGACCCTCGTATATGCACTCAATTTTAGTACACGTTTAACGTATAACTATATTATTTCCATTTATACTTATTTTCGTAGAATTCTAATTCAAATATTATTATTTTTTCAAATATAGAAAAAGAATTTGTATATATTTTTAAAGAAAAAAGATTAAGAAATAAAAAACTAGTTATTGTATTGTAATAATGGTACAACTACAAATTCATTACATTTTTTATAAGAGAAAGATAAACATTTAAACTGAATAAAATCTGTTGTAATAGTCATTAATTTAAAAGTACAATTTCTTTTACAGAGTAAATGCAAAAATTCCTTAGAGTCGCACGGTAGCAAAAATAACGATTCAAATTGAGACAAATAGTTGCCTCTAAATTTTATTTCATTATTTGTTTCCATAATTTCATTGTTAACTAAAATATTATCTTCACCTAATAAACAACAGTTTTCATTTTTTTTTGTACTGATAGTACCTAAAACCTTTAAATTCCAGAGATACAATATTATAATTATTTAATTTTTTAACTATTGGATAGGATCGAACAATATTTTTAATTACTGATAAAGAGTTTTCTTCGTGAATACAATTCAGAAACAAGTAATGACTTGTTCCAATGGTTCCCGTGCGTTTTTAACTTTTATTTAATGTAATTCTCAAATTTAAATGTGCTAAATTTATCTACCGGTCCAAATTTTTATAGTCATTAGTTAAGTGAGTTAAGTTATGAACATTATATGAAACTGAATTAAATTCATTTAAGTTCTTGGATTGATTAACTCGCATGCGCAGTATTGTCTCTAGACATATTATATTCAGTGCCTCGTGACTAATTATACACACAAGAAAAAAATATATAATTAAATAATAACATTAAAATTTCAACATAAGAACAAATGATTTAAATACAATTTATTATTGAATTTATTGTAAAATAAGTGTAAGTGTTTCATTACATACTTAATTATTATAATAATAATGCTTAAATAATTCTAACCCAACTTCCATGTAAATAAGCATGCCTCACTAGTTATGCATTACAATTGTTAAATAAGTGGCAATATACATAGATGGCATTGAATTAATATTTATAATTTCTAAGTTTCAGTATATTTTCTAATATAAAAGTTTATTTTCTAGTGAAACATATAATGGATGAACCGTATAAATTGAGTCGATATCAAAGTTTGTTATAAATTTGTTAGTAAATACATATATATAATTGAACTGTTTATTTTTTCGTTTAAAGTAAGCTGATATAGACAATATGTAAAAGTTGAAAAGCGAAAGAAAACGAAAGATTTTTATATTGATTCACAACACATTTACTGATAAGAAATAAATATTTTCACAGGTTAGAGTTGTTAAGAGCATGTTGGAGAATCTAACGGTAAAGAGTATACTGAAAGAGTGCTCAATTCGATATTCTCAACAAACTTTTGCAGCTGATAATTCTTGGGAAGAAAAAAAAAACTAAGTTCAAACTTAATAATTTGAAACAAATTGAAACTTGCGAAGATGAGAGAAACTAAATAAATAGAGGAAAGGTAGCAGGGGAAGGTGCAAAAGCAAAAGAAGCTTGAAGATGATAGAATCAAAGAGGAACTGCATAAACTGTATGAGTATGATTATAGTGAATGAGTTTTGAAAATTCATGGAATATTTAATTACTAGAATTCTATTTACTACCAAACATTTTAAAATGTTAAAATAAGTTTTAATTTCAATATCTATAAATTGAAGCTAGTTTTATTTTTACTTCTATTTTTTAAAAACAATTCATAAGGTTAAAATAAGTGTTCATTTAAATATCTAATTGAACCTAGTTTTATTTTTACTTCTATTTTCTTAAAAAACAAATTAAAAAGTTAAAATAAGAAAATACAGTGTAAACTCCATATAACGTCACTCGATTTAACGACAAACTCTCTAAAGCGTCGAAATCATTTGACTTTGTTTGGTTTAGCTTGTCTACCATACAATGATACACTCTACATAGCATCACACCCACTCTCAATAACGACCATAATTAAGTTATAAAAGTACTTTTTAAGTTGCTAAAATTAGTAAAAACTGCGCATCTGTGTACGTTCTTTTGTCACTTTGTTATCCTAACCCGCAATAAACTCTTAATTATTTCCTTTATCACCAAGATGCCTCAATATAGCAAGATATGAATATAGTAATTAAAAAAATACAACAACATTACTGGTGCAGCAAAAGACGTCAAACAAAAATAACAGAGTATACGCAATAGCGTTCAAATAACATATTTTTTTATATACATAACTACTATCACTAGTTCAGACTAGTTGAGAGAAGAAAAATCAGAATTAGTAAAAAAAAATATTTTTTTAATTCTGATTTTTCTTCTCTCTATATAACTACAACTCTCTATAACGCCGTAAAATGCACGGTCCCTTCAGTGTCGTTATATAGAGTTTACACTGTATGTAGATTTAAACATCTGATTAAAGCTAATTTAGTTTTTATTTTATTTTATTATCTTCTTTCACTTTTAACTTTTAGTTGTTTTAATAAAAAAAACAATATAAATGTTTTCGAAGTGTATTCCTTATAAAAACTATAAGTTTGTAAATTGAAAAAAAATCACGTTATGTTTTGTACACAAATTTTATTTACTGGAATCACATTCAAAAAGTGAATACTATAGTGACACTCATGTGACTGATCTGAAATAATGTAATTATTTTATTTAGTTATAATTTCATCACTTTTTGAATTTAAATAATTCCAATAAAAAATACAACAAATGTTTGTAATATTTATCATTTATAAAGATAAAAATACGTGGATGAAAAAAATGCTATTATTTTAAATATTTTTTTATACTTAACTTTATTATTTAAAAAATATATATCGGATTTATTACACATTTGTTGTTTTTAAAGAGAGAGACGCCAGCCTCGCTAACGTCACTAATGTCAGTTCTTTCACGAAGGTTCCATGATATTTTAAAATGAAACTTCAATTCTTCTAAATATACTTGTATTTCTCGAAGGTCCTTCATGATCACATTTTTCAATGGTCCGCACTCACTCTCCGCTCTCATGCGTCCAGAAGTCATATTTATAGTCAAATTCAAACTTAGTTCTTTTTTCCTTTTAAACAGCCTCTCATTTCATTTTACTTTTAACAATAATTATGAATACCAATAAGTTTTAATAATAATTGATGACAGTCTCAATATATTATTTTCATGTTGCATCCGTCATTAAAGCTGATAACGCCGATATATATATATTTTTGTTTTTGTGGCTCTCAAATTTGAGTATTAATAAATACTTTTCCATTTTAAATTAGACATGATTGATTGATCATTGCTCAAAAAGTTTCAAATTTTTGTTTCATATGTTTGAATATCCATTTACTTAATTATCTTTATGATAGAGTCATCTACATGTTATTTACAATACGTTCTAAATACTGTAGATTCCAAAAGAACCAACTAGATATCATTAAATCGATATCATTATTATATCGTCTTGATTTCCATTACGTCACAAAGGAGTCTATTCTACCTAGTCATATATACAGCATATATACGTAATTGGAGAAAAGAACTTGACTTCACCATGACATCAACGTTATATCAGCGTCATGTCCATTACGTCAGAATGGAGTCAATTCTAAGTCATATGCGCGTAGATGATTTGAGAAAAACCTTGATATGACATCATTGTTATGTCAGCTTGACGTCAGTTAGGTCACAATGACATCAGTAGTATGTCAAACTTATAACACATTTACTACGTAAAAGTCTTACTTCAAGAAGTGTGAAATAATTATATATATATGACTCTTATGTGACCTACGAGGGTCAAACTGAAAGTTCTTAGAACTGGCCACTTATAAATAATATAATAAAAAAATAATTCTAAAATTTGAAAATAGAACTCTTTTCCAATATTTCTGAGTATATATTTCATATATTTGTCATTTGTTTTACGATTTGGCGGCAAATTGAAAATCGTCTGTGTCACGTCAACATGAATTTAACACGAGAAAATTTTCGTGCAATGATTTTTTATGTCTTTAGATGTCATTTAAGTCAACAAGAAAATTATGATAGACTACGATTGGCCTTTCACGATGCGGCCGCATCTCGTGCGACTGTTTACAACTGGTTTAATGAGTTTAAACGTGGTCGCACTAATCTCCATGATAATTTACGTGAGGGACGGCATTCTACGGCGACGACTGAAGATAACATCTGTGTTGTGCGGCGTATGATAGAGACTGACAAAAGAGTGACCTATCAGCAGATTCGGACAAGCTTAGGCATCGATATGAGTCAAGTGCACAAAATCCTCCACGAACATTTAGCGGTCAGGAAGCTTTGCGCCCGGTGGATACCTCATAATTTGACTGAGGCTCAAAAACTCCATCGTGTGGATTGGTGCCGTAAAATGATTGAAAGATTTAATGGAGGTGACTCAAATGCTGTATTCGACATACTAACAGGTGACGAAAGCTGAATTTACTGTTATGATCCTGTAACCAAAAGACAATCTGCTCAGTTCGTGTGTCCTTTCAAGGAGTTGCCTACTAAAGTGAAGGGAGATCGAAGTGCGGGAAAAAAATGGTGGCCTCGTTCTTTGGAAGGATAGGCCATTTCGCAACAATTGTGTTAGAGGATCAAAAAATAGTTTCTGCAGAATGGTACACTACCAATTGTTTGCCACTTGTCTTGGAAAAAGTTCGAGAGAAACGACTTTGCAGTAGGATCCTCCTTTACCACGACCACGCCTCGTCGCACACCGCCAAGCGAACGATCGACTATTTGGCGACATCAAACGTTGAATTACTGGGTCACCCGCCGTATAGCCCCGACCTTGCGCCTTGTGATTTTTATTTATTTCCAAAAATTAAAGAAAAACTTAAAGGAAAGCGGTTTATGAATGCTGAAGAGCGGTGGCTGCGTATCGCGATGCCATTGAAGAGACCCCTAAGGACGAGTGGGTATAGTGCTATTCCCAGTGGTTCCATCGCATGCAGCGGTGTATTGACGTGAATGGACAATATTTTGAAAAGATATAATAAAACTAATAACTGGCTAATGTAATCAGTTTTTGATTTTCTAAGAACTTTCAGTTTGACCCTCGTATTCCTTACGTAAATGCTGACATATCATGACATCAATTTTACGTAATTGTGTTCACTGGGTAGTTATATTTTACTTTTAGTGCTTTTAGCACAACTAATGTGCAGATTGAAATTTTAATTTATAGATGAATATCTCGACTGATACTGATAACTTATAAAAATAATCAAACATAGATTAAGATTCGAAAACTATTTTACGTATGTCGTTGTCGTTTATCATCAAACCACGCCTTTTGATATGATTTTAATGAATATAAAATTGGAAATAATCAAATTACATAAGAATAAATTTGATTTGTTATCACGTTTATAGAAGGTCAAAATAAGAAAAATAGTTCGTAAAAAGGGAAAGTGTAACAATTAGGATACTTTAAAACTTTTAGGGTAAGTGAAATTAACTTGATATTTTTACATATTCAATACAAGTTGTTGAAATAATCAGCAATAGACACAAGCTTGATTCTTTCACAGAGAAACAATTAAATTCAAGTTATAATATTTATAAACTGTCAGGTAAAGTGTCTAATGAGTGTTTAAACACAATAAAAATCACCCTCAGTTTAAGAAAGTACTGTAAGTAGAAAGTAAAGTAAGTAGAGTAAGTAGAAAGGAAGAACTATACAGGAATTAAAGCTAAATAGTCAGATTTATTATTATGTATAAGTACAAATTAATAATCTTTTAAAAAAAGATAACCTGTATATACGTGTATGAAAGCTTCTTTTAATATAATGTCCATGTAAAGCATAATAAGGCACTATAATTATTATTTTTATTAAAAATACCTCATCATTGACAGTTCACTATAAAAAACATATTTTTTTATATTTCAAAACGAGCAGACTCCCTACTTCATGGAAGGTAGTCACTGTGCCCCTTGGACATCTGCAACATTCCTTATGTTGCAGATGCATTGCCGACCTTGATTATGGGAGAGGAAGAGGAAAGGCTGGGAAAAGAAGAAAGGCAACCGGCTACTTTACGATTATTATATTAAAGAATACTTTAAGATCTCTTGTCAGAGGGTGGTACTTTCACGGAGAAACCAACCCATGTTCGAGCAGAATGATTTACTTGATTTACTTATAGTGATTATAATATTTCCAAGTGTAAAACAGACAAATCTACATTATTTTTCAGGCTATTTGGCTCTTCTTGACCAATTTATAATTTTCAATACAAACCACTCTATAATTTTCAATTCAACCGGCATTTTAAAATATTTTATTCATATGATTTTGTTATTAATAAACAGTTCACATCAGCCTTGTGTTTGTCATGTGATCGTGTCCTTGTAGCTTCCCCAATTAAGATATCCTGTCTTTAACTAATTGCGTAATTGAGCGTTCTATATTGTATGTTAAAATATAATTTCAAAATTCGAATATAAACATTTGACAATTTCTTTTTCACTCTTAAAAATAGATATATATCAGGAAATATGTATTTATTTTATTTAAACTATGTTATAATAGAAAAATGTACATATTAAAACATTGCAGTATATTAGAGCACTGTACAAATAAAAATAAAATTTCTTATGCTTATGTAAAATTTAAGAATATCGATGGGTAATTATAATATCGTTGATAAAAATGGACTGAAGTCAAAATTCACTGTTCTCTGGCGAATGAATATGAATGTAATCTTTTTCCTCTGCGCCACTTAACTATTTCAATAAATGGTAAAATCACCAAACGAAATAAAATAACTAAAAACACTCAGGTATCATTGATTATTATCATACTAGCAGTGTCCGCATGACATGGTTATTTTGGGCATCATATTTATTTTTGCAAACAATCTTCTCAGTTTTATAGCTGTTATCCACGAAGAACATATTGGTTTTCTCCAGAACCCGATCTTGAAAACGCGTATTTGGTCGTGTGAAAAGCAGTCTTGACATAAACCGATTTCTTCGTGTTTTAATGTTTGCCTCTGTGATTTGTCAATTATAAAGTTGAAAGATAGCTTAACGGGAAATTGCGTTCTTTTAAAATTAAAAGGTAAATAATTTGGAATTACTACGATTCCAAATATAAGCAGCGTTTGACCAACTGCTGGACCAATCAAAACTACTGCAACCATCACGTTATTGCGTAGAAATTTGATTTGAAGTGGGCTTCCCTTAGATAAATTTGGTAGTTTAAGATTTCTAAGTTAAATTATTGGGGCACCTATGTATTTATAACTTGAGTGAATATGGGAGAAGGCCACTTGGGTTTAAAGAATTTTGATAGTCTTTTGGGTAATAGACCTCAACTTCTTGATCCATTACATTATCAATAGATGTGTAGGTAACTATGTCTCCTGGTAGTTTATTTAAAATTAGGGCGTTAATTTCTTCCACGCTAGTGTTTGTTGCCGCCAATATTGCCCTTTGATATATCCATTGATGATCTTTATTTTTTATTCACTGATTTCAAGGTAAACTTCCGGTATTAAGTCCTCAATGTTACTCACTCTTTCTCTTAAAGGGGCAGCAATTTCAATTTTATTTTCAAAATGATGCACTGTCCCGTCTCCGATTAAAAATAACTTTGAAGGAAAGTAATGCTACTTCTCCTAAAAGTGCTCTCATATTTGTAGTTAATTTTAAGATGTTAACAAACTTCGATAATGAGAAACTTTTAAGGTAAGACTTTTTCTTAACAATGCCTACTCTAGTTCCCCTTACTATTACTGCTAAAGTTTGTCGAAAGTCCCTAGTAAACATAACAGTAATCCCACCCATAATTTTATCACAGTTTCTAATATCTCTAAAACCCTTATCTAGGGCTTCTACATGGGCTCTATGGATCATGGTACATTCGTCCCAGATTATTAAACTGACATCTTGTAAAACTCTTCCCAAAGGGCCATTTTTAGGTAGAGAGCACATAGTTTAAAAATGTAATGATCCACTTATTAATAAAGTTGCAGCGATACCCGACGATGCTTCAGCCAAAGCTAGCTTGCCCTGAGAGCTTACTTTTGCTAAAATAAAATTAGTAATAAAGGACTAGCCGGTTCCACCGAGAGTATCCAAAAAAAAAATACTTTTCGTTCACTAAAGTGAAAACTTTTCATAACACAATTATACGCGCACACCTGGTCATCGGTTAATTTTGATTCATTTTGAGATTACTATAGAACATACGGTTTTCGTAACGCGCCTTCTAACGGATCCAGATGATTAAGTAAATTAATCCTTTTTGATACTAGTCGTCCAAAATGGGTTAGCGATTTATCGCAAATCTCTTGCATGTCTTAAATTATGATTAGTCGATTATTATACATATATCATCATTTCATGTTAATGTCATATCCTGATTCTTAACACGCATTCTGTTTAATATATCTTCAAATAAAGCAATACAAAATTTATTTCGTAACCCTCCTCGCTGCCGACCATAGCCAAAATTATAGCCGGCAACGAGAGGTCCCTCCCTATGACCGCAGTCAAAGCGGCGCGGAGGCTGCCCCACGCTGGGCATGACTCGCGCGTGTGCTGCGCCCAGTCCTCCACGCGAACGCAGTGATGACAGGCGGGGCTCTCTTCCCTGCCCACCACCCGCCACAGATACCTGCAGAAACATCCGTGTCCCGACAGCAACTGCGACAGGCGGTAGGTGAGTGGCCCAAACGTGTGACCCACCCAGTCGCAAAGAACAGGCCTGACTGCGGTCGCCAGCTCATGACTGGCCGTTGGAGAAGCCAGTCAGTCATCCCATCGACGCAAGACGGCTTAAAATTGTCTTTTTTACACCAGAATATCTTTCGACATCTTGCCCACATCTTCTTCTAGAAAATGATTTTTTTAAAGCACACCACCACCCTATCCAGTTAGCAACCGTTGGCAAATCTTTGTTGCAGAGAGCCCAACACTTTTTTGATGCTAACCACCTAGAGGCCGAGCTGCAGCATGTAAAACATGCTCTCACCAACAACAATCGACCCTTGACTCGCTAGCATGGCAGGAACCACTTGAAGCCACCCATAGTGGGGCGACAACCTGTAATATTACCATATATGAAGGGAGCTACTGTCAGAATATGCAACATCTTGAAGGTTTCGATCAAGACTATTTACAAATCACACAAGAAAGTGAGTCAATTCTTGAGACCTATCAAGAGTACCATTCCTTTACAACAAGCGGGTGTATACAAACCCGATTGTGACTGTGGCTTGTGGTGTGGTGTGGTGAAGGAACACAACTCAGACATCAAAAATAAGCGCGTTGAAGTCAGCAATGGCAAACCAGGCCACTATATTCGATCTGAGTAACCACAAAACATCTCTCGTGAAGACAAGTACATACTGAGGTTAATCTGCAAGGCTATTGAAACTAAAAAAACATCATAAACACCTTGGACCTCCTCCTTATAAATATAAAATACCACGTCCGTGACCAAACCGCGGGACTTATGACACGGTAAACGCATTCTGCCGGCATACAGAGTGATACTCCAGAAAATTAAGAAATCGATGGTGGTATAATATGATAAATAACAGGGCCAACTGACAGACATTCACATCTCGTCTGCCGGTGATCATGGTTGCTGAAAAGTATTCGAAACGTCGGGAGTATGTAGTTTTTTAAAATAATAAAATAAGTTTCATTTAAATGAATACTTGCGAAAGTCTTAGATCTCATTATATTCATAAAGGTTCTGATCAAACATTTTCATTACAAAGTAATAACGATAAAGTAGAAAAATATCTAAATGAAACTAATATTTTTCAGATGTACTACGCGATTCACATCTCGTCTGCCCGTGATCACGGTTGTTGTAAAGTAGCCGAAACGTCGGGAGTATGTAGTTTTAAACAAAAAAAAGTAAAGTCGCGTAGTAATCCGAAAATATTAGTTTCATTGAAATGTATAAAACTCGCGAAAATCTTAGGACTCATTAGTAAACTATTAATTTAAAACATAAAAAAAACACATGAATGTCCCCTATTGTTTTTTCAATCATATATTCTGCTTACCTTACCCCAAATCTCTGTCCACGCCACTGGGAGACTCGGCCACTCGGCCGAGGAAGTACCACCCTCTCAGAGAAGATCAGCGTGAAATAGTCTTTAATGTCTGCGTTTCGTTCCATGAGTGAGAGAGCCGGTTGCCGTTTCTCTGTTCCCTCCTTTTCTTGCCATTTCCTTATTCCCACCCCTCCCTTTTCCTGAACAACTAGGTTGGCAAGGCATCCGTAACATTTCTGTTGCAGATGTCCATGGGCGACGGTGAGTACTGCCCATCAAGAAGGTCGTCTGCTTCACATAAAAAAAAATGTAGTCTGTTTGAGTTAGTGTTGTGCATGCTCCGGTTGTGTTATATTGTTTCAGGTTGAGAGTGACATTTATCAATCCTGATTGAGGGGGTTTTAATTATATATTTACTGTTTTTTTTTGTTATTATAAATTTTTCTGTTCCTGGGAAGAGGCCGCCTCCCTTCAACCATTTGTTCGAGGCTTGTGCATCTATACGAGATTACTCTGGATCGTGTCGATATCGTCCGTGTAGATTCTTCTATTTCCGATTGTTTATTTTTTGTGTCAGTGAGTTATGAATGTGAGTATGTATGTGTTATCAATGAGATTGAGTGAAGTGTAGTTGTGACCAATATTTTTTTGTGTATTTGTTTTTCGTAAAGATGTTGGATGACAATAAATCCTCTGCTATCGTCCTGTATTTTAATTCTTTCAATTAATGAGTAGCAAAATACGGCTTTTGTTACGTCCCAAATATTACTGTAATTAGGAAAAATAAAATAAAATTGATTTTGTCGATACTTATTAAACGTCTTGGATTTCCTGAAAAAACTGTAGATCTTATGTTACCCGATATTTTAAAGACTCATATGATACAAAAACAACGGGGCACATTAAACCAAAAATCTTCCTGTATGCAAGAAGGTTCTCTAAAGAATATCTTCCATCCTTTTCAGAGTAAACAATAACTGGAAAAAACGGATATCTACTGAACGTCTAAAATCATTCCAAAAAGATGGCTTCATAGACAAAATGAGGTTACATAGTTTCAACAAAGTTGGGCTAGGTAAATATATCGATTACTTGAAGTATAAATAAAAGTGTAAATATAGTTAATCAACAGTGGGAGTCACAAATAATAGCAATAATAAGTATGAAGATTTAAGGTTTTTGAACGGCCGATAAATTAGCTATCATGAAGCAGTGTGGCATATTTTAAGTTTCTCAATTCACAAAAGTCGTTTATTTGTTTCCAATTTGTCGCTCATCTCGAAGGTAAACAAATGATGTGCTTTAACACTAATAATCAGTGGATAACGTTAAAAAAACCCGGCACAAGCCTCTCTACTTGTTTTTTTTTGGTGCCTGAAGATAATTGCTGCCCAATGTCATTATCAAAAATCACTAGATCACCAATCACCTCTAACTCTTCTCACTAGTCGGCAGCATTGTATGCCACCTGAACTATTAAGGTTAATTTTGAGAATGAATTTATACATTGTGATGTGTTGGAGATTTATGTGCGACAAAAATCCCTTAGAGCCCCAGTGGACAGCGGAATACAAGATCGCTCAGACCACAGCAACAATCTTACTTCAACAAAAGTAAGCAAAGATGCGTGGAGCATTTGGCAAAAAAAGGGGGTTCACAGAATTAAAGTGATCTCTTTAATACAGCGCATATTGATTCGTTGATATATCACAATAAAATTAAACTGCTGCAGGGCATGCACCAGACCGAAGAATGGCCTTGTCGGCGCAACGACTTTTAAAACCATTATAAGGGGTAGTTGTTTTATAAGTATGTCGGCGCCTGTGCCAAACTGTTAATAACACGTGCACCGATCACGCCACCGAGCGCGTCATTCGATGCCCCACTCTCCCCCACTACTAGCTGTGCCGATATAAAAGACGTGCACGATTATTCTGAAGGCAGTCTTGGCT
>JAAAKD020000098.1:3758139-3768253 GCA_010014825.2 Danaus melanippus
AGGAGAAGTTGTTAAAACAACATTAATTATATTTTATAATATCATTACTTACAGTTTTAAAATATACTAAAGAATTGTTAAATGCTATTTTATATAAAATCATTAGAATATAGGTATGCAAGTATATTAAAAGAAGATTGAAGTGCGTATTCTAGAAAGTACCTCCCTTGTTTTTAATTATATAAGAACAGATTTATATCATAATTGTAGATATGATAATAAATTACCGTATTTACAACTCTGTAAAAAAATACATAAAAAGAATAATGGTAATGCAAAAGTATACTAATAATAATCAATGTGAGAAACTTCGTTAGTCCCCTCAGACACGATCAGTGAAGCCATATAAACGTTATAAAACGTTGTACAGCAAGTGAAGCCCCTAGAACCAGTTTTACACAGCTGCAGTGCTATCGACCGTTGCGACATTCAAGGAGGGTTGACGTCAGTAATAATAAAACCGTTCTCCGGTTGTAGGAATTGACGCCATCTTGTTTTCCTTTAGTAACTTACAGCATAATACACCTTAAAGTGCACGTAGTCCAAACTAAGAGAAAATAATCGCTTGGCAACAATTGTGACTCATCAACTATGTGATAAACATCTGTGTCAGTATTATTTGTTAGTCAGTTCGTTTATTAATACGTTTAAGAGAAAAATAATCAATGAATAACATTTCTGTTCATTACTGCTATGACTGATTAAGATAATGAAATTCTTAAAACTCATTACTGAACACATTTTCATTATGTCTGTTATAACATAACTAATTACTACTTAATACTAATGTAGTAGCATGGGTTAGGTAAATAGAAACAATTTAATGAAAATTCTTTTAACACTTTTATATAAAATAAGAAGAAAATTTGTAAAATAACTAAAGTAAACCTGCAGCAACAAAATCACCAAACTCTTAAAGAGTGCATTATTTTAAATATATTATGTAAATATTATGGGGACTGAAAATGACGGCGTTCTCGCCTATAAAATTTAATAATAATTAATAATATTGTATAGAATGAATGCCAACTACCCAAGCCAGCTCTTTGTTAAGCAGTGGTATTTTTGTTTTTCTAAAGACGTTCAGGTATAAATAAGGATTAGGTTAGGTAGGTGAAATCTACGTTCACTACATATTTCTAAAGTAGTTTTATAATACAGAATAAAATGTAACATTATAAGTCGAGTACATCCATTGTTAGATTAACAATAGAATGATGGTGTATGTAAAAACCTCTGTTTATGTATAAGAGGTTATGGCTAAAACTTCAAGTAAATATTAGTGTTTATTATTAAAATACAATATTCTATATAACAATTTCGATAACGTTTTAATTGAAGTAAAAGTAAATAATTTATGTGAGTGGAAATGTCTTTTAAAGTAATACGATAGTGGGAGTGATCATAATATATCAATAATTGCGTGCAATAATACTAAGACGTGATAATTTTATACGTAAGTAGGTATGTCATTTCAATAAATGACGACAAGATTAGAATTTTCATAGATAGGTTAATAAGTATTCACCAAATAAAACGTTATTTCAAGGAAATTTATGTCGTGCTTATTATGATTTAAGCAATCAATTTGAAATTTTACTGAATATTTTTTTATGTTAAAAATAAATTTTAGGTAATAATATTATCATGTTGGTTTTTATTGCTTCACTATTTAGTACGTCTTTTATATCTTTAACTCTAAGATTAAGTAAATAAAATCTAAAGTACATTATTTATATTTTTAGATATACAACGCTGTACGCCATGTTGTTTTACAATACGGTTAAGGAAGCCATTTTGTTTTACTAAATGCGCAGTTGCGCGGCCCCGATTGGGTCGGGTATATAAAGTCGCCATGACGTCAGCCACGCAGCTCAATAATTTTTCGTCGTGGTGCAGTGCGGACGTCTGGAATTGTGAAGTGTACTAGAAAATTCTTTTGTGCCTGGTCTGATTCAGGTGTGTAATTATCTCATCCTGCCATATATTAAGCACTCTATAAAAATGGGCTACACTGTGCAAGAAAAATCTATTGTTGATTTTTGTGAAAGTAAAACGGAATCTTTATCTAACTGGGTCCGTAAAGTTAAATGTAAATCGTTAAACGCCAAGACAAAGAGAAAGCGTGATCTAAGAGTAATCGCCATTTTGAGTAATTCACTGTTCCGTGCCGAAAATGAACTTCTTCATAAGCAAAGAGAACGTGCTAGAAGGTGGGCACAAATGCAAGCTGATCTCGGATTAAACGCCAAAGAAGAGGAAGCGGCCAAGCAGCATCGTGAGAAGATAGATAATTTTTGGAAAAACGATCTCAGCGGTCTAGATAATTTTTTTAGAGAGTTAGATAATGTCAAACCAATAGTCAAGCAACAAATATGTGTTAGTCAACTAGGGTGAATAGGTAAAGTGAATTTGTATTTGAATCTGTGATATATGTAGGATGTTTTCTAAATTACAGTCCCATTGCGTTTCGCGTGGGTCTGGATCCGACGGCCGCCATCTTGGCTGCCGCTGGGGCGTGGTCGCAGCTAACTACGAAATGGGTTTGTAACGGTATCATGCATTTAATTAGTTAATTTATTTTAAATTGTTGATGAATATTTCAGTTTTCTATTGTGAAATAGTCTATTGGAATCAAAGTTTTATTCATATTGAATATTAAATTGTAACATATGTTTAAGTATGATGAATAAAAAATATTTTTGAAGTATTAACGTCTTGGATTTTATTTCAAATCATTTATTGTTGTTATTGGAATTTCACCCGCCATGTATTATTCCATGAGTCATCACCGACTTGAAGAACGAGGTAGCAGTCGTGAAGGTGACGAAATAGCAGTTTGAGAGAGCACTACCACGTGACACTGCAGTGCGGTCTCGTGAGGCTGCTTTAACGGCATGGCTTGCGGCCCTGCATAGAAATATCGACGCGAGCATTTTACATCTCTGCCGGTATCAACTATCAGCCCGCTTTAGGTAAAAGTTAGGAGATTGCGCAATGATTTCATCAGTAATGGAACGTATGTCATGTACCCGTTCGCGGGCATTTTCCATGTGTATTATTTCCGAGTCTCAGAAAGGCAGGGTCGTGGAGTTGGCAACGTGCTCGCTCTACCCACGCTATCCGGCCAACATTGATGAATGGCGTTTATGAGGCAAGCCGAATTTAGCAACATTAAATTGCACTGGCCAAGATTGTTTTTAGTGTCGGTGAGTCCGAGCATAACAAACTAAACATGCTAAGATGATTTGTGACAATTTTTTATATTTATATTTTGATAAATTTTCTTCAAATTAAATTTAAACAGGCCTTGTCAATTGTATAAGTTTTCTGAAAGTATCATTTAGCGCCATGGATATGACAGTATGTACTAATAAATCGCAAAGCATATGGAATCTGGGACACAGGCTCTATTTTTTTTTTTATAAATTTGTTATTAAGTAAGATATTGAACTATTGGCTGAGTATCCTAATGAAGGATAAATAATTTTGAAATTAGATGTATGAGGTAAAATAAATGTACGGAAAACATGCACAAGAGAAGAGGTAGAAACTTTGGTAAGTTTAGACACCTGCTAGAATTATTGTGTTATAATACAAGTAATAAATATTTGTATCAACTCCACAGCTATCGTGTGCTTGCGGGATGAACGTTCAAGAATATACCTTAATAGATAATTCTATATAAACATATATATTCCGGAACGATGCTAGCATCCCATTTTGAAATTTAATCATAAAAATCTTAGGGCTACACAAAAACAAACAAAGCGGAGACGTGACTTTGAAACTGTATCTACATTAGAATGATAAACACGGGTGAATATAAATCAAGGTACTAAATAGGTAAGTGGTAAAATCCCTCAACAGGGAGAACTCCACGTAGTCAAATCCTACAGAACTGGTTTACTCTCATACATTTCCTAAAACTATTGCTATTGATGGAATACTTGGTACATAATATACTTCATAATGAAGATTTATCATATGAATATCTCCTTGACGGGATAACCGTCTTCGTCTGTTAAAAACTATGTCCAGGTCATAGATCCTCCATTGAAGACTTTGCAGTGGAGGAAGAAAACAATTCTCATACTTGACGGTGGCGGTTTGCGGACTGTGAAGTGGCTGAGTTTATCAACTCACGCCATTATAGTGAATCTGTCATACCAACGGAAAGTTAAAGATAGAATTGAACCTGATCCACGCCTAAGCTTGGATCGCTTGTACGGTAACACAGCTGATTAGCAGTTAATAACTTAATATTACAATTTAATCAGAACATTAAAGAATGAAATTGTAGGTATTTAAGTCTATGTACCATTTTATAATTTTTTAGCCCAGGTTCCTTTAGATAATACTCTTATACATACATTCTAATGACCCAAGCGTGACCGGCCAGCGGACTGATAGTTGGATTTCTTATAATCATATCGCCTTAAAATTATTCTCCTACACCTACTCGACTTGCTCCAATTATTAAATCAACTTGAGCTTTTTCGTGGAATGATTGGGCTCATCAAGGAATTATGATTATAATCGGTGTATAGGAATGCTACTTGTTCAACAGATAAGTGTATATTCTGTAAACCTTTGCATGATTGGAAAGTTGAAATGATTATTGACACAAATTTTTGAGAAAAAATGCCCTCCTTGTCGGGTGGAAATTTCTAAATATTTTAATGGTTAACAATACAATGGAAGCAATCAAATTAAGTATGAAACTAAACGTCAATCATAATTAATGATATTGGAATTGAGTATTTAGTAAAATATTTAGAGGTAAGTGGCCTAAACAAGAATTGCTACCACCAGCAGCGAGTGTGTCATATATTGGAATGGTATCGGGTATGCCTTTATGGCAGGGGGTAATAAGCTTATTTTCAGATGACATAAATGTAAAATTATAACGAACACAATTATATAAAGCATAGTCTTAAGCGATTTACTTGAACGATATCTACCTACATAAAAGTTATGAAAAACGCAACCTCCTATAAATTGTAACACTGAGGATGGCAATATAAGCTCCAATATGAATGTTATCAAGAAAGTGATGAAAGGTACGAGAATGCTTGCATGTTGCTTTTATTCTATTAGGATGATCTCTATTAGCTTTGATAATTTTGTATATAGTTAAGTTTTTTTGGAATACTTGAAAATGCTAGGATGTAATGCTATTTAGAAAGGTCTAGAATATGACAACTGCCAGTAGTTGATGAAAGGCTATGCAAACACTACATATTTTTGATAACTAAATATATTAGACGCTTGGAATGTAACAAAAAAGAAGGAAAGCTGCCAACAAAAAAGAATATTTATAACTTCTGGATTAAAATAAATTTACACAATCGCCCTATGACGAAGCAAGCTTCCAATGAAATATAGTTATGCAGTCGGAATACAGGATGCAGAAATTTCCATAAGGATGTTTTAAAACAAAACTGTATGGTATGAGTGATTTTTGTAATCCCTTTACTTTTACAATTAAAATCTTTAGGTTGATCGCAATATTTAAAGGTGTTTGCCACCTAAATCCTAAGAGAAATGTACCTATGCTGATTAACTGTTCCAAAGGCTAGTTTTAAGCACCTACTGAAAAGGCATGCCATTTCGGTTTCATTGTAAATAGGAGTACACTTAAACATAATTTACGCGAAATGGTTTTGATTGATTAGAGGGATTTAAATGCTGTAAAGGAGAGAATAATTAAACACATCATAACTCTTTTTTGTAAGTAAAAAAAATGTAATGCGAAATGACGTCTATAACTGTTTATGTAGTATTTAGTTTTAAATACAATTTGTTGCAGTGGTGTTCGACTACATGATCAAGGTGCTAAATTAAATTGGTACTAACACTAGGTATATTAAGGTTGTACAAGAACTAAATAAGAGCAAAGCAAATTAAAATGAAAATACTCTAAAGCATATGCTAAATTATGGAATGAAAATTTGTGTTACATTGTAATAATACAAAGGACCTCAATTACGGATGCTTACAAACTAAGATGAACTGATTGATTTTCTTAAAATTCGAAAAAGACAGTGCGCACAGCAATCTATTGTTACGCTTGAGCAGCCTACAGCTATCGACATCTTAAATGTTTCGCTTGAAATCTCAAATTTGCAACCAATGTGTTATATAACTTCCATAAGTTTAGACCTTAAACTTCTAAATGACCGCTGGTTACAAGTGGTTTTTTATTTTTATTAAAATGCTTGCTGGCTTGACTGCCTGTGACTGTTACTGGGGTCAACTCCAGTGTTGCTCTGGCTCATGTAACTAGCTTCTAACTTTCACGAAAGTTACACGCCCTCCTTAGGCGAAGGATCTACGCTCTACTGCGGGCGTGCTCGTCTAAAACTTTTTACCTACTTGCAAACAGATTTTGCTTCCTTGGAAAAACTTTCCCGATTCGTCGGTTGAGATCCGATACAGCTTACGAGAACGGAAAGCTACTGCGGCATCTTGTTTACAAGTTTGGAGAATGCTCCGTCCTGTTGGCTGGTAGGGAAACCTGGCTCGTTTGCCTGCCGGCAAGTAACTCGGCCTGTCGGCGGGCTTGTGAGTAATCTGGCCCATGTGCCTGCTGGCAAGTAATCTTCTACGAGCTGGCATGTGACCCGGCCTGTCTGCGGGCTTTCGAGAGACTCTGCCTGTCTGCGGGCTTTCGAGACACTGCCTGTCTGCGGGCTTTCGAGACACTGCCTGTCTGCGGGCTTTCGAGACACTGCCTGTCTGCGGGCTTTCGAGACACTGCCTGTCTGCGGGCTTTCGAGAGACTGCCTGACTGCGGGCTTTCGAGTGACCCGGCCTGTCTGCGGACTTCGAGTGATCCGGCCTGTCTGCGGACTACGAGTGATCCGGCCTGTCTACAGGCTTTTGAGTGACCTGACCTGTCTGCGGGCTTTCGCGTGAGCCTGCCCTGTCTTCGGGGTGGCGAGTGACCCAAGCCTGTTTGGGGTCGGCGGGTGACCCGGTCTTTCTATAGGTAGGCGAGCGACCCGGTCTTTCTGCAGGTTGGCGAGTGACCCAAGCCTGTATGCGAGTCGGCGGGCGACCCGGCCAGTCTGCGGGTCGGCGAGCGACCCGGTCGATCTGCGGGTCGGCGAGCGACCCGGTCGATCTGCGGGTCGGCGAGCGACCCGGTCGGTCTGCGGGTCGGCGAGCGTCCCGGTCGGTCTGCGGGTCGGCGAGCGTCCGAGCCTGTCTGTGGGTTAGCGAGCGACCCGGCCTGTCTGCGGGTCGGCCAGCGACCCGGTCGGTCTGCGGGTCGGCGAGCGAACCGGGTCTGTCTGTGGGCTAGCGAGCGACCCGGCCTGTCTGCGGGTCGGCCAGCGACCCGGCCGGTCTGCGGGTCGGCGAGCGAACCGGGTCTGTCTGCGGGTTGGCGAGCGACCCGGTCTGTCTGCGGGTCGGCGAGCGACCCGGTCTTTCTGCGGTGTGCGAGCGACCCGGTCTGTCTGCGGGTCGGCGAGCGACCCGGTCTGTCTGCGGGTCGGCGGGCGACTTGGCCTGTCTGCGGGTCGGCGAGCGGCGTGGCCTATCTGCGGGTGGCGAGCGACGCTGCCTATCTGCGGGGTCGGCGGACGACCCGACCTGTCTGCGGGCTTTCGAGTGACCCGGCCTGTCTGCGCGTTTTCGTGTGACCCTGTTTCCTGCCCGGCCTTTCTACGGGCTGACGAGCGACCCGGCCTGTCTGCGCGCTTTCGAGTGACCCGGCTTGTCTGCGGGCTTTCGAGTGACCCTGTTTCCTGCCCGCCTTTCTACGGGCTGACGAGCGACCCGATCTGTCTGCGCGCTTACGAGTGATCCGGCCTGTCTGCGGGCTTTCGAGTGACCCGGCCTGTCTGCGGGCTTCCGAGTGACCCGGCCTGTCTGCGGGCTTTCGAGTGACCCGGCCTATCTGCGGGCTTTGGAGTGACCCGGCCTGTCTGCGCGCTTTCGAGTGACCCTGTTTCCTGCCCGGCCTTTCAACGGGCTGGCGAGTGACCCGGTCTGTCTGCGGTTCGGCGAGCGAACCGGTCTGTCTGCGGGTCAGCGAGCGACCCGGTCTGTCTGCGGATCGGCGAGCGACCCGGCCTGTGTGCGGGTCGGCGAGTAGTGACCCGGCCTGTCTGCGGGTCGGCGAGTAGTGTCCCGGCCTGTCTAAGGGCTTTCGAGTGTCCCGGCCTGTCTGCGGGCTTTCGAGTGACCCGGCCTATCTGCTAGCTTTCGAGTGACCCGGCCTATCTGCGCGCTTTCGAGTGACCCGGCCTGTCTGCGGGCTTTCGAGTGACCCTGTTTCCTGCCCGGCCTTTCTACGGGTCGGCGAGCGACCCGGTCTGTCTGCGGGTCGGCGAGCGACCCGGTCTGTCTGCGGGTCGGCGAGCGACCCGGTCTGTGTGCGGGTCGGCGAGCGACCCGGCCTGTGTGCAGGTCGGCGAGTAGTGACCCGGTCTGTCTGCGGGTCGGCGAGCGACCGGGTCTGTGTGCGGGTCGGCGAGCGACCCGGCCTGTGCGCAGGTCGGCGAGTAGTGACCCGGTCTGTCTGCGGGTCAGCGAGCGACCCGGTCTGTCTGCGGGTCGGCGAGCGACCCGGTCTGTCTGCGGGTCGGCGAGCGACCGGGTCTGTGTGCGGGTCGGCGAGCGACCCGGCCTGTGTGCAGGTCGGCGAGTAGTGACCCGGTCTGTCTGCGGGTCGGCGAGCGACCCGGTCTGTCTGCGGGTCGGCGAGCGACCCGGTCTGTCTGCGGGTCGGCGAGCGACCCGGTCTGTCTGCGGGTCGGCGAGTGACCCGGCCTGTCTGCGGGCTAAAGAGCGCTTTGGGCTGAAGACTGCTACGGGCTGTATGCGTAACACTAATTTACTATGACGGCTATTTGAGTAGCCATTAGCTTTTGCAAGGCCAGTCTACTTCACCTCCACTACTAAGTCTGCTTGGGCTCAACGATAGCTTCAGCTCCACGACTTGGCAGCTTGAGCTCTACGACTTGGCAGCTTCAACACACTTGACTGCTTCAGCTCCGCGTCGACTGATCTCTTCTTTAGCTTCTTTGACGGCAGAGAGACTACCAGACAGACAACCACTTCAACACCTTTACGCTGTTAGGCTACCCCCAACACTGGCACTCCGCTTCAATTTGCTCCCAGTCTTCAGCACGACGGAGCTACAGCCTGACTGTCTTCTACTTCGGCACGTTAGAGCAGTCGCACAGCGACGAGACTCCGTTAAACCGGTGCGGTTTCAAAGCGTCCCGACTTCGGCACATCGGTAGTCACACAGCGCCCCAACTTCACACACTGTTCCACGGCTTCGGAACACCGGTGCAAACATACAGCGCCCTGACTTCGGCACAGCGCCCTGACTTCGGCACAGCGCCCTGACTTCGGCACACCTGTGCAGTTACACAACAAATCGGCTCCGGCACAGCGGTGGAGTCAAACATCACTCCGACTCCGGCACTACGGTGCAGTTTCACAGCGCTCGACCTCGTCACACCGGTGCGATTTTACAGCGCCCTGACTGCAACACACCGGTGCAGTCTCACAGCGCCCAACCTCATCGCACTGGTGCGTCTCACAGCGCCCTGACTGCGACACACCGGTGCTGTCACACAGCGCCCTGACTGCGACACACCGGTGCTGACACACAGCGCCCTGGCTTCGGTTCACGGGTGCAGTCTCACAGCACCCGACCTCTTCACACCGTTGCGGTCTCACGGCCCAGCTGCAATACCGGTACAGTCACACATGGCCTCGACTACGACTCGTCGGTGCAGGACTACGACTCGTCGGTGCACGGTACCTCGAATACGACACACAGGTTCAGCCACACACCGCCTCGACTACGACTCACCGGTGCAGTCACACGGCACCTCGATTACGACACACAGGTGCAGTGACACAGCGCCTCGACTAAGATACTCCGATGTAGTCACACGGCGGCCTGACTTCGGCGGAGCCCCTTGAAATCAGCACAGCGCCCTGACGCCGGTACACCGAAGCGTGCGCTCTCACATCGCCCCGACTGGAGACACTGCGGTGATGTCACACAGCGCCCTGACTTCGGCGCAGCGCTTTGATTCTAGCCCACCGGTGAAGTCACACAGCCAGAACCCGGATTGCAGCA
>JAAAKD020000098.1:3940172-3950416 GCA_010014825.2 Danaus melanippus
GCAACCGTGATCACGGGCAGATGAGATGTGAATGTATACGCTTGTTTTTAGTATTTAAAGCTTCTGCTGTTAAATGTGAATATATATAGAGCAATTTTCGTATATCAAGGACACTGCGCCGTTTTTATTTAAAAATATGGATTTAATCCTAAACGAAAGAACTACAGGCAAGCTACAGTCTGAGTGGACTTGTTTAGCGCAGCGAGCGCTATGCACACGTCATATTCTTAATTAAACATTAATACGGAGTTATTTTTTGCAGAATTATCTTGTTCAATGAGTTTTTTAACCGACGTCTAAGGTTTCCTTTCTATGTTTCCTTTATATTACGCGATAATTCCTACAAATGTTCTGGGAGTGGATTCTTTCATGACTATATTTTTGAAGAGGGCTTTCAAAAACTGTACGTAAATGTAAAAACAAAGTCTTTTGATACATTAACGAGTTTTTTGATACGTACATGTTGTACGTTTAATATTTATAAACAGTAATATATGACAAGATATGGACTCGACATTAAGGCCAACTGTTGTCATGAATGCATTCAAGTCTGTACATCTAGATATACTTAGTTTAGAAATCATGAATTTTGTTACAGGAAAAATAAGTCTTAGTATTTTTTAACAATTTCTATCAAGCAGAATGGCCATTCATCTAGCAGAATTTATTGGTGACAGAAGAATAAAGAAGCATAGGTTGACCGCACTGGCAGTGTGGTTAGCTGGTTGTGTAATGAAAAACCAACAGCCAGTAACGACACTGCTCCTGCGTGCTTCCATTACAAGCAGAAGTTGATTCAAGAAAACCAAGAAGAAATATACCAGTTATACATCAATTAACCTATAATGATGGTGCACAAAGCACGTGTTTGAATTCAAGAATGGGCTAACATAAAACGAATCACTTGATGGTAGAAAATTAACACCCCATGGCAAGATATGTTACATTTTTACTCAATTCCCCAAATTTAGTCCCAACCTTAAATTCTAACATTTTCACCATTAATAAACATTTTAATATTGAATTTTCATTTACACGAATAAAAAACTCCACTTCTACGTTAAAACCATTACAATCTTCAGTGCGTAAGAACATTCAAAATCATCAATTATTTTGATCTGGTAAAATTTGTGATTTTTTTTTTATTTATACCTTAGAAACCTATGTCGATGAATCAGTAATGAATACAAAAGAAAAGATGTCGTCAAACACTTGAGTCCGTCAGGCATGTTGACGTAATGTGCATATCTGTCGACACAGATTAAATCTAGAAATAGATGTACATAAATAGTGTAACAGAACGTTACAAATGCAATAAATTGCGGCGTTCAGGTGCGACTGGGCCGCGAGCCAGTTGACACGTGGAAGATACGTATCAAGCCATACATCCTTATTTGTCGTTCGGGCTAATTTGAGTTGCGTTCTATATAATCTGTAGGGGATTCCGCATTTGCGTCTTTGTTACTAGTGTTGTAGCAAATATCGATTAATAAAACATTCATTGGCTCCTGAACAAAACAAAATTGGTAACTGTATTTTAATTTATATCATAGTAATGTTCATTCTATTGTGTTAAGAAGAAATGTATGTTTGGAATTTTTATGCAAGTTTGTATCTTAAAACGTGGCTTAACTATAATAATACTACCTACCTTTACTCCCTTAACCCAAAATGAAGACGCCAAGGAGAATTCGGTGAAAGAAAAATTTAAATACATTCCAAAATAAAAGAAATTGTTTTTACTGTGTTTTATTTGTCATATAGAGAAAGTAAATTTGATAAAAAAAAAACTGGGACAAAAAAAAATACGTTGTTGTAAATTGTTTATTTTATTTCACTACATATAAGTTACAATTAAGAGATATCCCATATTTAAATAACATATTGTACAAGAGCTAGTAACTAAAAATGCGATTTAACTATTTCATATGTAAAAAAATAGACAAATCCTACTTAGGATGAGAGACCAAAGTTTTTATGGACATTTGTAAAAAGAAGTACCGCCTTTTTTAATTGCCACCTAAATTCGATTTTCAAACGACTGCTTATTCATAGACAATTATTATTAAAATAAAAAAAAAACCTAGGCTAGTTTGTTTAAATGAAACTTTACTTAATTTCGTATGCCAGAATATAAAACTTAATTTCTATTAACATACATTTTTTATTAAGTGAATTAAAGAACGATAATTATAAACATGTGCTTATTCTTTATCTGAATTAAATCCATAAATTGGCACAATACACTTTTTATCCCGATCTTGTGTTACATTCCACGTCATTACCAGTGAAGCGTTTCAAAAACGTCATAGACAACTATCATTTATTTTTAATTGTAATTTATTCTTTATATTTTTATGTGAGTAAAATTATAAAAACTTTTTTTATATCAAATTTTATATGAATGAAATTGATATACCATCTATATATTAGTAATGTAATAAACGATGGTATCGATTATAAAATTCACTAGTAATGTCAAATATAACATGAGTTAACACTACCAAGTAAACTATATGAAAAATGTTAATTATAAAATTACACAGTACGAATAGGGGAAAGTTATTTTATTGTATAATTCAAAAGAAAACCTATCATGTGAACGCTTCATTAAGCCAATTAATAGTTTCATTATATTTAATAAATCCGAGTTGTTTCAAAACACGCGAACGGAACTTAATAATGTTGCAATTGTTAAAAAAAAATTAGTAATTTGCCGAAATAAAGGCAGATTATATTTAAAATATCCAAAGAGGTTAAGGTGAATGTTCATCAAGATTTTTGTTCAATTATCGAAGAATACTAAGCAAGTTAAGACATCAATAGTATTACAAAGGGAAATATCATATATTAAATAAGATAAATTTCAATATACGAGTAACTTTCTTATTTTTATTTAAAATTCAACATCTTACACGCATTGGACAATATACCGACATAAATATCAGGCAATCAAAGAGGTAGCAGTTTCATATTCTAACCACAAATTATTGCAAATCCTTAGGATCTCGCTTCTATTTGTCAAGCAAAACTTAATACATGCTTTATGAATATACATATATATATATAACAACTGTTTTATAGATACATAATAAATACCAATCGTTTTATGAACGTTTAAACATTAAGAAAATGTTACCAAAAGTGAAAATTACAACATACAATCTATACATTACACAAGAGAGTATAAAATATTTTTAATCTGTATCAATATGAATTAAAAGAACAAACATCAATTATAAATCATACAATCACAAATTAAATTATTGATTATGTTATACACAATGATCTCTGTATTAGTTCCTGCCAGACAAATATCGACGAGATGCATCTTACACATTACCATAATTCAACCTCTAACACACGACACTACACCGTAGCCAAATATAATATTCAAACGATATATATCACGAACTACTCATTGGCATTATACCAAAATGATTTCCAATTATATTATAACACTAAACTTTATATCGTGGATATGTTCAAATCCAACCGTAAAGTCAGTAACTTATCGATATACATATTAATGTACATCACTATTTGACATACACGTCATTTGAATTTACGATTAAACATGAGTTGAATAAACGTCGATCGAATCAAAATGTCGATATAGTAAAAATATATATTAAAATTGAGACCCCGTTCAGATGCAGAAGAATGTGATTGTTTAAATCATAATGATTAAGTTACTCGTTATCAAACCAGTCATTCCTATCAACTAAGGTGCATATCCTTATATAATGTTAATCTCCCAAAGCGCAGTCGGTTCGAAACTACAAAAGTACAAACAATAAATAAACTGCAATTAAAAATACATAGAACTTACACAAACTAAACCTATTGTTACTTGTATATTGTTATAAAACGAAATTACAGGTACTTACTGCTTATGGAGAATTAAGCGTATACAGAACTAAACTACACTGAGTGCGGAAATAATGCGAAAATTGGTATATGAACGGCTTCATGCTGAATATATATATGTTACAATAATATGTTACGCCTTACATAAAGTTATTAACAAATAACAAGTGATTCAAAAGATTTATTTAATCCGATGACATTTCATCCTTTCGCGCCATTTTACACTGACAGATGTCAATTGGAATCTGTTAAACGACGCACTCGGTAGGAAAATTTTTTTGAGTGCATTATTATTTGCCGTTGGACAAACAATTCGTATGGAAATATGATTGAAAATAGTATGATGGATGAAGACAAATAAATATTTTGAATATTCTTAAAGCTTTTTACACGGCATTATATTGAATTGATGAACACAATTTAGTTAAATGCATTAAATGTTTGCTACACATTAGTATGATCTGACGGAATCTGAAGAATATGAGTGACATCACTGTTCATAACAAAACGTAGAAACTTTCGGTTTACAAGTTAACGATGCAAACTCCTGCTAAGTTAATGTATTTAACGGAACAATTCCAGTTAAATCCGACCTATTACAGTATAAATGCCGTGTAATATCAATTTAACATTCGTCCGTCTCACCATCAGTCTCACGGTATATGCAAAGTATGAAGAACTATAACATTTGATGTATGAACATAACACACGTCATATGTACTATATTAAGTTCCTCGCTGTCAATAGGTGGACTATAATTATTTTTTTTGTATAAAAAATTTTTGGGCTCACACAATTCTGTTACGAAAGATCACGTGAATTATTTTTATAGGAACATAAAACGTCTGTACAAAAATACGTTACTATTTTTTCTCAATTGGTTCTGTTAAAACTATTCCTAGGTTAGTCTACTAAAATTTATAAACTACGGCTTCACTTTGACAAATATCAAATGATTTAAGGATAAATTATGCAATAAAGTTCGCTAGTGCTACTAAATTTGTTACAGTTTCACTAAAATAACACTGTTTGTGTACAAAACATATTTTAATCACATTTTGTTCACGTATATAAAAAAATGGTGTCCGCTTGACATACAGAATATTTGCAAAACTGTAGCAAATATGTACCAAAAAAAAGACACGTATTATATAAAAGTGTGTTGTTTATAATCTTTATACACAATTATCGTCCTTTATAAATGATATTACAAAAATAGAAATAAATTTTATAGAATGAACGTACCGTCCCTAAGTCTAGATTAATTTGAAAACTATTTCTGGAATATTACTTCAATGCCATCTCAATATTTCAAACTATACAGTCTAAAGCAATTCAAACATTCCAACGACCAATCACAGGACATCAATTCAACGTATCGACCAATAGTGAATTGAGATTTTCAACCAATCAAATGACTCCGATTCCTTTAAGTCAAATTCTCAATACAGTCATGGTCTCATTCTCTAAACACTCCTATGCTATACAATAAGCGAGGACCGACAAATGTTTTAAATTACAACAATTAAATAAATTTAGTTTAAATTAACCAATATTTACAACGAATTATATTTATTTAAATGCTCGCGTTTTGGTTATCGAATATAGTGAAAATAAATTTAAGTACTCCAAGTTAAAAAAAATATATCGTTCGTATTAATAATAATATAAAATTAATACTGATAAGATCACCGCTTAGTTGAAACCCTTAAAAAATGCCAATGGTTTTTATAATACGTATAATTTATGCTAGGAAGAAATTAATAAAAAAAAAAATAGTATCCAATTAAATTTATCGGAACCCCCTCATCGTTTCAAACTATAACCTTATTATTCGAAATCCTATCATTTTCTAACATGCACACACCAACTTAAAGCATGAAACTCTTGAGACTAACGATGTCGATTTTGTTCCTAAATGCTTATAACATAAAGATTATTTTAGCTTAGCAATAATGTTATGAAGGCGTGCTCGATGATTCCATACTGACTGCCGTATGTATGGGTATCTGAAATATTAATATATAGTATATATATACATAAGTATGTATTAGGAAGTAAATAAGATAATTTATTGATTCCTAAGATTTTCCACGAGTACTAATATAAATGATATGGACTTTTGTAATTACTACTCGCATGTCTAATATAAGTTTATATTTTACTGAATGATTTGTTCCTTTTACAGACTGGATGAAAGGGTATGTCAATAAGTCTTCTTATTTGTCATCACAAATATATATATATTACCTTTCTTCCCGTAGCCAGAGCATCAATATCGATCGGTCTGTCGTCTAACACAGCCTCCAGCGCAGCAACCAGCTCTGAACCTTCTACGAAGGAAGCTCCACTCTCCGCTGAAAAATTAATATATATTGCTATATAGAAAGCATTAAGTTTAGTATACATTGTATAGAAATTTTTGAATATGAATAATTCCACTCATAAACTACTAAAAGGTTTTTTCTCATACTTCACAATAATTGATATTTATTAGGATTCAATGTATAATTAGCTATGGAATAAATAAGTCCTATAAAAACTAGTCATAGAGTAGTAGGACACAACGACAGTAATGCCAACGAAAAGAGATAAATTATGGAAACAAACTCATGTTTTTTTCCATTCATCTGCAGAATGATTTTTATGTTGCATATAATACTACTGAATATCAACGTCTTAAAATTGACACATGACAATATATTGCTTATCTTGCGTATAGTGTATAGTTTTTTATATAAAATTACACATTTATTACAATGTTAAATTAAAATTTAATTATATAAGCAAAATTAATTGGTTTGAAACTTTTATAAGATAATTGAAATCTTGTTGTTTACCAAAAGACGAAACGAGACGAAACCTCTTAGCATTCAATGGATTCACCGTGCGGGTGCCGGGTCCATTGCTATGCAGGGAGATGAGCTTCAACAGTGCCAGGGACTTTGCAACCCAGGTGTAGGTTTAAACGGTTCCTATCTAACGAGCTTTAAAGCTCACCTTCACCGTCCAAGCTCCTCTCCCTACCTAACCAAGTTTGAAAAGAACCTACTAGGGCTGCCTTTGTAGTACGCTTTAAGAATGAATAAAAGACTTCTATTGAAATTATACAAAACCAATTTGATGTTCAGACCTTGCTTTAATAAAAAGATACAATATTGTTATGTATTAGTTATACTTGGTCGCTGTTGTTAAATAATAGTATGATGTAGGTAGATCATTTTACTATATATAGTTCTTCCATTCAGTCTAGCTACATAGGAGAACAGGTACATTACGAATTTAATTATAATTTAAATGTTACCTTGATTGAAAAACTCAGTGAACTCTTCATCAGGAATCTGACTTAGGACAGATGGATCCAGTATATCATCAGGCGGTACTTGACCGACCTCTGAAATATATTACAAAATTAGCATAAAATCTGAAATACATAAGTCATTTTTAAATAATATTATAACAGTAAGTGTAACTTCACTGAAAGGTTTAAACAAGGTAAATAATACATGATAGACCTAATTTGTATTTCATTATATTAAAATGAAATTTAATATTATATATTCATAGGACAAACTACAATAAATTACACAAAAAATAACTAGCTGTCTTTTCTTTTAGGTTCATTCTTTGCATAAAATAAGTATTGATTGAAATTTTACATGTGACCTTTTAATCTTCTTCTTCTACCTGGCAATTTCCCAGCTTTAGCCAGGGTCTGCCTTACATGTTGTGAATAGTTTTGGCTAATTGTTTTTACAACCGGCCGCCTGCCTGATATCAACCCTCTTTCGGGAATGCATTAATCCGTGATGTCTAAATACTCTTAGAAAGTACATATGACTCGGAAAAATCACATTGGGACTTGCCAGGATCGAACTCGCGCCCTCATGCATGAGAGGCGGGCCTCTTAACCACTAGGCCACCACTGACTTACATGTGACCTTTAATATATATATACAAAATGTATTCACCAAGTTCATGGGAAGCGCTAGCAGTTATGTATTCACTCTCACTGAGCCCTCCCATAGCCGTATCCTCTGAACTATCATATGTTGATGAATTGGAACACACATTGATTTCTGAAAATAATAAAAAAAACTATTTAAAATCTATGAAAATTATGCATCCACAATACACTGTTTTTTAAGATCATGCTAAAGAGTTCATTTGTTTTATATTATTAATTTAAAGGAATTTGGGTAGATATATTTTTTCTTATATATAATTTTTTTAAACCAGCTAAATTTCTAAGGAAAATAATAGACTAATGTCAATCCGACAGGAGCTGTCAATGTCAGTAGTGTCAACTGTCATGATGACATTTCTATCAAACTATTACGCATTTAAATTATTGAACGTGATTAGTTTTATAGAAAAATTGATTTATATCTAACAACTGCTTCATACTTTTCAGGTGTGTAAAAACTTTATTTTATTATCTAACCAGACAGCGATTGTTCTGCGGTGTTTTTAACGGGAGCCCGCCTACGTCTTTTGGGGCGGCGTTGTGGGCGAGGCGGACGAGCCGGTCTCACAGACCAAACTCGTTTACGAACAGACTTAGGCTTGCTTTCACGACTCAGAAGCTCGTAGTTATCCTTGAACGTACAATATAAGGCTCACAACACACTATACATTAAACATCATATAGTGACGATAGTTTTTATAACAAAGAATCGTATCATACACTGGTATGTTAACATTATATTTTCATAACTGAATTTTATTCACTAATAAAGAAATAATACCAACCCTTTTCCATGCGTGTTCCGTGCATAACGGCGTTTGTTCCTGCAGCGGTAAAAGCGGCTGTTTGCAGCGCTCACCGCCAGCGAACACAGCGGCGCAAGCAGCGTAAAGCCGCTGTTCGGGCGCTAGCGTGACATGTGATAGACAATACCGACTCGACGGTAGTGGGGGTTGAGTGCATCTCTCCTCGGAACATGTCGACGATTCAGATTTAATACTCTCACCGCCTGACCAGCCGCTTTGTCTGTATAAAGAAATTTTTTATTAATATCTACAATAACTACTTACTAGTACAGTTGTAGAGATGTTTTTAATCAAATAGTATTGTTATTATTATATATATTAATATTACCGAAGCCACCTGCGTTCCTGTTGGCTCAGTATATCAGAGAGACCCCGCTTTGCCAGTAAATAATTCAAGGTTTGTGGCGGAAGACGACAAGTAGAACTCTGGCTATTCAACTGTTTCTGGAAAATACATATATATATCATGGAATGGACTTATTATATAACTAGTACCTACACACACATGCAAACGTGGACAATATATCTAATATATAGGCGTGTGTGTGTTAGATTAGGTTTTTGATATTAATACACTTTGAAAAAATATTATATTATCCACCTATAAGCAGCTTCTGTCACTCTTAGACCTATCGATCTATGGGATTGCGAAAAATTAAGGATAATAAAATATAATAATTAATATTAACAAATAAATAAAATTAACCGTTTAGCAAATCAGTTACAACAGAAAACAATTGTATGAAGTAATCATAGTTTAGGAAACATACCTACGGATAGAAACACAAAGTATTATAAGTACCATATGGTACTGGTATACATATATTGTAATTTTATTGTCCCTATCGTGTACCTTAATCATTGAAGCCAGACCCTTGAGCTCGCTGTGATCCTTGTTTAGTTTCAGGCTGGTGGCAGCCCTGACCACGTGTCTCCTCATGGCCGCGCTGCGGAGCGCCAGACGAGCCCCGCGGGACTCCGCCGCACTCTCCTCAACACAGACCGGACCCACACCGATTTCTATATCGATAACATATATATGTATATAAGAATTTTCAGAGATACACATTTTAATACATCTATTTTTTTTCAGATTTACTTCTAGTTTTTGTCATTATTATAGGTGATATAAATAAAGGTAAAATTCAAAATCAAACGTCATAAACAGGTATATTGAGAATTTGGTGAAATTTCAAAGATATGAAGTATATTGTAATATGGGTTTGGATTTAAGTTTATATGATCAGTACCTTAACTACAAATTTGAATAGTTTTTCATGAATAATAATTAATATGATGTATGAAGATTTATGAATGAAAAACTGTATGTCCAAATATAATTTGACAAAACCAACCTGTGATAAGGTTATACAAAACCAAATAAACTAACAAAAATATATTTTAGAATTAAACATGCAACCAATAATAAACCAAATTTGTTATATTTTATTAGACTTGAAATAAAAAAAAATAATAAAAATTTCACCTACATCAACTTTAAAATGTTCACAACAAAGACAAAGCAAAGTCCTAATGACTAATATTTTCTATTGTACATAATTTCAAATATTTCATTAAAAAAATACACACATGTTGAAAAG
>JAAAKD020000098.1:3950516-3968250 GCA_010014825.2 Danaus melanippus
ATGAATTATAAAAAAATGATAGTAATATTTCATACATTTGATAATTATACATAAAATTATTACTAACTAATAATATTAATCAATAAATTTTGAATACATAAAGGATATATGAAGATATCTAAATAGGAAGTTGACAATGGCAAGATTTCTTAAGCATTATTTTCATGTATGACCTCATTATATTTATTTATACAAATTAGTATTTGGATATTTTATATGTGCAAAATAACAGTATTTTATTACAGAATATAGCCTATTAAGTAGTAAAGTAAAATATATTAAATAAAACCTTATTTTATGCTTTAAAGTTAGAAAAAAGAATAGTTTAATCTAAATAATAATTTATTTAAATAAATAATGCATTAATTTAATAAAAATTTTACATAATTCTCAAATATTTCTTCGATGGTCGTTAGACTTTAGAGTATTTATGCGAAGAAAAAATAATCATTGTAGCAAAGTTCATTGACACTAATAAAAACTATAATTGTAGTATAGTGTAACTTATTCTCACCTCGGCTGTTAAGTTTAAATATTAATGCCAAAATATTTACCAAATTCTGGCATATTATCATCATCACTGCTGCTCGTGTCCAGTTGTCGGAAGGCATTCACTTTTTTTTCACTTAGAGGTCCACATTGGAACATTTCCTCCCCAGGTGCCTGCCATCTTGTATTTTTTAAGGCAATAGCTTTCCGTTGCAATGGTATCCGTTGCAGTGCTTCATGAATCGTAGGCCCGCGACCTTTACGGGGCTTGGATGGAGTTACGGATTTAGCTGTAAAAAGCTTTGAATCAAATATGATGTATTTTTAAACATATTTAAATATTCACATAATAATTTAATACAATAATATTGACTCATAATCCTAAAACAGACAGTGCATAATAGATTATAGAAATATTATATATATACATGTAAAATACGACTGTATAACGATTACATAATTACAAGTATGATTAAGCTAATTAAATATGTAACGACATAAAACAATGATTTATTAAACCAATTATTTTGAGAAATCAATTAAGAATGTTAACAAAAATGCAAATTATCTGTGAATCTTTATAAAATTATGTGACTTGAAATACCTATATACCAATCTGAATAGGTTTGAATTATAATAAAAAGAATCTTACTAATTATTTGGTTATTGTTACTTACAAATATGGTGTATAAAACCAGTAAAAGTTTGAAATTGGAATAATTAATTAAATGCCAAAAATTGTATCCCACTTTGTACCATGTTAGTAAATATCAAATAGAGAAAGATTTATTAATTTGTCATATTTATGAAACAATGATAATGCTTACATAATTCATGTAAAAACTTAATTAGGTGTCTTTTGAGTTAGCAGAATAATTTACACTGTTAAGGGTCATAATTAAAAGATAATATATAGATATTAGATACATACTTTTACCAGAAGTCTGTTTTTTGGCTATTGGTATCGGTGGTTTAATTGGTGTTAGTGTTGGCTCATTTTTAACTGTATTATTCTCTGTAACACCTTGTTCTCTTTTAAATACATCTAAAAATGTTTCAGATGGAGATATCGCAGGAACAGTCTTTTCTATATTCTTGCCGTTACTCACAATTGTCTTACTACTGTTTGCCGATAGACTTGTATTGTTAAAAACTGTAGGGCTGGAGATGGTATGTCTAACATTGTCATGACTTTGTACAGAATTCCTCACTTTCTGACCTTTGGAGATCGGTTTCGATTCTGTTTCGTTCACGGCAATATCATCTATTATTTTAGAGTAGTGACCATTTGTCACATTTTGTTTCTTATCATTATTTACCTCACCATTAGTTAAGGAACCCAATATATCAATTTCCTTTAATGAACTTCCCAAGAACTTTGATTTGTATTCTGTACTCTCCGGAAACAGGTAATTATCGTCCGTATGACTGACAGTTATCTCTCCAGCAATGACATCAGAGTCGTGAAAAGTGTATAATTCACTTGGATCTATTTTAAATTTGGTATGGAAGAAGCTATCACTAATATGTGATATATATGACTGTTCATCACCAGAACTGTCTTGGATGAACATATTTACTTCACTACTGCAGCCCCCTGACACACTCTCAACTGCCATCTTATATCGTGTAGAACAACTCGCATCAGATAAATTTTGGGATATACCGCTGAAACTTCACAAAACAATAATGTAAATGTATTTATGAAATTCAAGAAGTAGAAGCAAGCAAAAATTAATCCACATTTTCCGAAGCACTCAAAAAAGACATGCTGCATACATATTAACACCTAATGATATAAATTATTAATATCATGTAATAAGATTCTATTTGTTTGGTCCTTTTGTTTCATACTGAAATATCATTACTTATTTGAAGTCACTAAGTTGTAATTGAGGAAAATAAATGTTATTTTGTTTCTAAAGATAGGGTTTTTTAATGACAATTACAATGACATCTGTCAGAAATAGCAATTATTTATGAATTTCTTTGTAACAAAGTTATCTACGTTGCTTTAAGCTATTACTAATTATTAATTCTTGTTGTTTTATACTGTTATTGCACGGTATTTTAGTTTATGTAAACAATAATCAAAAGTGAAGAGTATGATTATAAATCATAAAGAAATCTTACATTATCAAGCAGACAACTCACAAATCATTTAAATCCTGCATAAAACGAAAAATAGACACACAAACACTAGCTATACGAAAATAAAATAAACAAATTCAATAAAATTTGTTCATGAATGAGAGCTCTGCAACTCAAACTTCAATTCAATAACATCAAATGATTGACAGATCATAGAAAATGGTAGAGCACAGCCTAAAATCGGTAACGTTCAAATAAAAAAAGAATATATATATAAAACTTTTATATTTTCTTTTCTTGAAATTATTAATCATATATTATGAAAGATGTAATTAATAATTTCATTAAATCAATATATACTTTTCAAAATTTCACCAGGACCTATTAACAATTGGATGCATGCATAAGCATAAACCAAAGAACTTTTAGAATACAGTAAAAATATCAGAGGATTTGTAATTATATAACCAAATTTAAAATATTATGATTTAAGATTTTTAAAAATTACCTCTTAAGTTTTATGAAAATTCCAATACCTGATATCAAAACATCTTAGTTTTTTTCAATTTTTTTATAATGAGTGTATATTGTTGATATTTGTCGGAGTCATTATTAAATTCGAACATAAGTTACTGAAGAGTGATAAATATTACTTCTTTTTGAAAAAATAAAGAGTTTCCTCTGTGTCTTCATAATCTATTTTAAAATTACCGCCACTTTCATTTTGATTTGAGAACCCCTATGTTCGAAGCGTTGTTGTGAATCCAATATGGCGTTATCTGATGTTTTAATATTTTGAAGGTACGTCAATTTGACGATTCTATAATGTGTAATCCGGTAAATATTCTGTTTTTAGAAAGTGTACACTATGAAGACGTTCAAAATACTGTAGTTTGTGTACATAACTAAGTTTTTAAAGTGTAGTGAAAGGCTTACAGATTGTATTGTTTTGTTTGTGATTTCCTATAATTTAGCGATCCATTGTCATACTAAAAAAATCCTAATTATTCTTCAAATACAACAGTGAAATATATAAAGTTACGGTGTGTATTTCTTAAGTTTTCACTATGAAAATAATATAAGTTCAGTGGATTGCAATTACCGTAATTATATATGTAGCCTATAGTTATTATTTTACAATTTATTATGTACAAATAAAAATATGTATCATGTGTTGTTGCAGAAGTGAAAATCTTTTATTACAAATGGGAGATAAATAAATAAAGAAAGCGGTGCATAGAAATAGCGCCAGAATAATTGTTAAATAATTTGAGTAAATAGTCATATTTGAGTTGACTATCATGACAGACACTAGACGAAGAGTCAAGCTTTACGCTCTGAATGCTGACCGGCAGTGGGATGACCGAGGAACAGGGCACGTTTCATCATGTTTTGTAGAGAGATTAAAAGGTACATCATTATTAGTAAGGGCAGAGTCAGATGGAACTCTCTTGTTGGAAAGCAAAATACAACCTGACACAGCTTATCAGAAACAACAAGATACTTTGATAGTTTGGTCAGAAGGAGATAACTTTGACTTAGCTTTAAGTTTTCAAGAAAAAGCTGGCTGCGATGAAATTTGGGAGAAAATATGTCAGGTAAAATAACTCATATATTTTATAATATTATTTATTTCAGTTCATGAAAAGAATATGTCAAAAATGTACTATAACTTAGTAAGTAACCCAAAACTAAAACAATACTTTAATGACTAACAATATTTTAATATAATGGATACTACTATTGTAATATACATATTTAATATATATTTTTGATATGTAATTATAGGTACAAGGTAAGGACCCCTCTGTTGAGATAACTCAAGACATAGTGGAAGAATCTGAAGATGAGCGTTTTGATGAAATGTCCGATAGTGTGCAACCAGTTGAGCTTCCGGCATGTGAAATGGGTCGGTTGGAAGACATCAGTGAGCTGGTGAACAGCTGTCTCGTTTCACCAGCAAGGAAAGATAAACTAGCAGCGGCATTGGAGAGTCAACATTACATTAAGAAACTTCTTAACTTGTTCCACATGTGTGAAGACATCGAAAACATAGAAGGGTTACATCATCTATATGAGATATTTAAAAGTATATTTCTACTCAATAAAAACACACTTTTTGACACAATGTTTGCAGATGACACTATTTTTGATGTTGTTGGTTGCTTAGAATATGACCCTGGTTTGCCTCAACCAAAAAAACACAGGGAATATCTAAAGGAACTAGCCAAATTCCGTGAGGCTATACCTATAAAAAATAAGGATTTGTTAGCTAAAATTCACCAAACCTATAGAGTACAATACATTCAGGATATTGTTCTTCCGACACCTACAGTCTTTGAGGATAATTTGCTAAGCACATTGTCCAGTTTTATATTTTTTAATAAGGTAGAAATAGTGAAACTTATAGAGGAAGATGAAAAATTCTTGACAGATTTATTTAAGTTGCTAATGGATAATAAGACACCTGACAGTAAGAGGAGAGACTTAGTTCTATTTTTAAAAGAGTTTTGTAATTTTTCACAAAATTTACAACCTCAAGACAAAGATGCCTTTTATAAGACATTAGTTTCATTGGGTATACTGCCAGCTCTAGAGATAACATTAAGTATAGATGATCAGAAGACGAAGACTGCATCTATAGATATACTGACATATATTGTTGAGTTTTCACCATCAGTTGTAAGAGACTATACACTACAGCAAGCTAACAATACTGAGGAGGTAATAAATAATGGTTTCTAATGTTTTATATAGCTGAACATAGTCCATATTTCATAAATTATTACTCATTTTCAGGAACAAATGTTACTGAATATTGTCATAGAACAAATGTTGAGGGACCAAGACCCTGAACTGGGTGGTGCGGTGCAGTTAATGGGTGTGTTACGTATTCTACTTGACCCTGAAAGCATGTTGGCCTCGGTCAATAAAAGTGAGAAGGTGGATTTTCTCAATTTCTTTTACAAACACAGTATACAAACCCTTATAGGTATGTATGTGTAATTCTCATTCTAATATAAAGATTTTTTTTAAACACTATGTAGATACTATATTATGTTTTTTTTTTTAAAGTAATTTTATTAATTAATTTTCAATTGTTAAAATATTATGCCTTATTTCACTTACCACAGCTTTGGAAATACTACTTTACTTAAACTTGTTGTCCTTGTTGAGCTTTAAAGGTTTTTCAGAAATTATTGTTACAGTTGTATAACAAATCCAATGTTAACTTAATATGTTTTTCCATAAATTTTTTAACAAAGTATCATTATATAATTTTGTGACATAGAATAATTAAGTTTTAAATAGTATGAAAATGAAAAGTGTAATGACTTTTTTTAATGGATCATTAATGACCTTAAAAACATTTTCTGATATGTCTGTTCTAATAATAAACATATATATATATATATATATGTATGTATAAGTAGACCCTGGCTAAAGCTGGGAAATTGTCAGGTAGAAGAAGAAGATATATATATATATATACATATATATATATATATATATATATATATATATATATCAGCTGATTTCTTAACCTACATATTATATGAGAATAATTATACATTTATATTATTATATTTAATTTTCAGCTCCCTTATTGCAAAATACAACTGGTGAGAAACCATTGAAGGAGGATTACCATACTGTGCAGCTTTTGGGACTTGTACTTGAACTACTTTCATTTTGTGTCGAACATCACACATACCACATAAAAACTTGTATATTAAACAAGGCAAGTTGTATAATTATTTCTTTCTTTATTTATTTCACAATTTAATAGTTTTTATATTTAAATAGAATATATCTTTGTGTAATTACTGATATCAGCATAATGTATTGTTTTTATGTTCTTTTATTTTTTCACTAGTAACACATATGGGATCATAATAATTTTATGAATCAAGTTTAATTTTTCTTTATTCAATTATAGAATATATTTGTTATTTTTTTTAATCAGAAGTAAATATATATTTTTTAATTTACTAATTAATTATCATTATTACCTTCATTTTCAGGATCTTTTGCGGCGCATTTTGGTTCTCATGAGGTGTACACATACATTCTTAGTCCTCGGAGCTCTAAGGTTTATGAGAAAAATCATTGCTCTTAAAGATGAGTACTATAACAGATATATAATAAAAGGAAATCTCTTTGCACCGGTTGTTGATGCTTTCCTTAGAAATAATGGCAGGTGTGTATTCTTGACTGCTCCATATAATTATCCTTTATATGGATTACTTTACTAGTTGTATTAATATAATTCATAAATTTTCAGGTACAACTTATTAGATTCTGCGATATTAGAGTTATTTGAATTCATTAAGTTAGAAGACATTAAGTCGCTCTGTTCACATGTTGTGGAAAACTATGGGAAGATCTTAGAGGATGTGGAGTATGTACAAACGTTTAAGGCTTTAAAGACGCGTTACGACCAACACCAGGACAAACTTAAGGAACGGGATCGAGGTTAGTAACGAATTGATGACTACAACTTTACACAATAAATCCGTTGTAGGGGAATAACCTAGCCTTAATTCTAGAAAAACATCTTTTGTTCGACATTTTGAATGATTCACTATGGATCGTAAATAAAAAATACATTGAAACTAAATACTTCTGACACCAAAGAAACTAATTTTTTTTTTCTATTCTCCATTAGGTATCAAAGGCTACGAAAACGATTTTCCACATTTCCAAAATTTCATACAGTGCCGTAATGTGATAAATTCTTTTGAGTGTTTTATTTCCTCAAAAAAAACTATAGTTCCCTGTAACCATTGATATAGCCATATATATAGGGGGTGTATAGTCCGTTAGAATTAAGCTGAGCTTTACATTTGTGAGTGAAAGTAAAAGTATAGTTAGACAAAAACTTTAAGAATTAAATTTTAATATATTTTAAGTAGATACATAAGTGTAGAGCTATTCTAGATTAAAAATAAAATAAGAAAAACTTGTTAAAGGCCAGATGTAAATATTATGAATATTACTGAAAAAAATTAACTAATTAATAAAAATTTTCAAAAAACTATACAAATTATTTTTCACTTTATATTGCGTTATTAACATTTGACTGTGGTATCTGTACAAATGGTGAAGTGTGGAAGGTGCGGGGCGGAGTAAAAGTAGTATAAACCGGTTCAAACCTAGAAGAGAACGTGGCATTAAAAAATTTTACATCACACGTACACTATCCGTGTGCACTCACACAAATGCAAAGCTCAGCTTCGCCTCGCGCACTAAACACTCTTTCTAAACAATTTACAGATGTTTCAAACATACTTATAATCTGGCCTCTCAGTTTGTGTTTCCATACTTATTATTTCAACAGATGAAAGTCCCTTATGTCTGATTCGCCTGTACTATATCTAAGAATTTTTGTTTCACCTTCAGTGTTATTAATAGCTGAAGATTCTTCCTTAAGATACGACTAACAAGTTACTCCAACAACATTCAGCTGTAGATACAACATCAAAAAGTCGCATACTCTTAAAAATATGTTTTTATATGTTTACTGATTTAATTTTCGCAAAAATGTAAACTTTTCTTGTTAGGTGTCATAACTATTAAAAATGTTTATGCTGTCTCTGCAATAAGATTTATAAAAGATATTTATATCGTACGCCTATCAAAGTTACATCGCCTCTTCGTAACGATATTTTAGAATATACGAACCCACAGGAATATAACAAAGAGTACATTATAATAAATGTAGACGTTTTCTTAATTTTTTTATGTTTTCACTATTTTTTTTGTTGTTGGTACTCTTATTATATGTACGTAAAACAAAGAGAATATGTGATATCGTACTCAACTTATACAAGTTAGCATCGTTAAATTACATATGGAGCGTTAACAGTTATTTATTAATGAACCTACGTTAATACTACACTAACCTACCTATTATGATTTAGTTATGAAAAACTAGATACATTTCGTAGTTAGTATGACGTTGAAAGCAGCACATACTCGTAAATTTTTTATACGATTATAGTTATTATAATGTTCCCAGTGAGCGGTAGCGTGGCTGTTGCGGAGGCTGTGGTACCGTCGCTGCTGCGGACGAGATACCGCCGCGAAGCTCGCCAGCCTGACGACGAGGAGGAGATGTGGTTCAACGACGACGACGAGCTGGAGGACGACGCGCCCCTCGACGCCGCCGCCACGCACGCGACCGCACACCACGCGCTCGACGCTATAGGTTATACGACTGAACTAATATTCATACAGTTATTACAACTTCAATACATAATATAGAATGAAAACCTCATCGAACCAGCAGCCTGCGACTGAAACATGATATATTTAATATTGCTGGTTAGAATCATTCACATGTGGATGATTTTTACACGATATATATAAATTTTAATTCATATATTGCAATATTGTTATACGAATCATTAGTATATTAAATATGTATATGCTCGAAACTTCGCAACCTCGGTGTAATGAATAACTAAATTCCTCAATTATCCGATTGATATAAATGAAACATAAAATATTTTAAATATTATGGTTTATACACCGAATATACCATCATTTAAATGGTGCTCGATAACGTCATAGATTTTAATAATTATACAATTCATATCTTCAGGCAAGATAGTGGAAAAGAAAGTATGTTCGAGTACGGAGACAGTGAACGGTCCTAGCAGGGTGTTGCTCAGCACATCTCCCAAGCCTGTACACACCGACGTTCAGGTATCCACGCCCAGATTACTCAATAAGGTAAATTAGTTCATATTGTTGCTTCCATATTGCAATCATCAATGGTCTTTATCTATTTAAAATTACTTACAAGACATTCTAATATCTATGTGCCGCTTATTCAACATTTATTAAAAACTTTCAAACAATATTGAATAAACAATTCATTTTAAAGATAGTTAATTGCATTGTTTAACTGTTTTCAACACTATCTTGTATAATGAACTCATTGTCACACTCATTCGTTTTCAGGGCCTGGTGGACTACGATGGTGATTCAGACGAGGAGGACGAAGGCGGTACATCCGCTCATACTCCTGGCGAAGAGCGTGACGCCAAGCGGCCGCGGCTCGCGTAATATACACGTGCGGTAATATACACGTGTTTAATATCAAGGAATATATATTATGGAGCGGATAACGCGCTCTTCAACCAACTCGTCTCTTAGCTGTGCGACGCCTATCCAGATATACTCTAGGAGCAGACATGCAAAATTTTTCTGTGGTTAGCAGTGATAATTTCCACTATGTATATAGTGTACCACAATAAAATTGAGTAAATGTTTCCAATGTAGGTAAACATTTCAGGATAGATTGTTTAAAGTACAAAGGTGTTTGTGGGAAATATATAATATTGTAATGATCATCGTTGATTGAATTATATATGTATATGTAAATTAGTTTGTCACAACAACAAGACCAATCTCTATGGGAGTCTTAAAATTTTATATATTTGCAGTGGAATTGTTACTCGTTTGTGGTGTTTGTATGAACATATTCATAATTATTTAATTCGGATCACTTTGCACTTATATTTAATTGCATTCCTTTTCTTTTTCAACTTCTCAGAGATATAATTTAATTGTTGAATGAATGAAAATCATTTTGTATTATTTCTTTTTATAAATATGATTTTTAGAAGAAAATTTGGTTTTATTTAGAACATTTTCACAATGAAATCATCTAAATTGTCCTCATTACTCCCGATTGTTAAGTTTATTCCTTACCATGTACCATAATTCATGATTATTATTTGTGTACATGTTATAATAATATTTATTCATAAATTAAGATAAAATGATTTTTATTACATTTTTGAAGCATGTATGTTTTATGTTGTTTCATTTATAAATTTTATCTCTGAGAAGTTATATTTTTTTCATGCTTTTTTAAACACATCTAGCCGCACTTATATTTGGATCTTTTGCTGAAAATTTCTAATGAAGAAAATTTATTTTTATATTCATGACCATAATTATTTCAGTCACATAAATCAAAATGAGATCCAAATATCTATGCTGTTAGTTATGTCATTCGAGTTCTAAATAATGTTCATTTTTTCCGTTACAAAAACATATTCTCGTGATTAAATTAAAAAAAAAATATTCGTGACAAATTTATTTAGAAAAACATTGAAAAGAAAAAAGTTTTTTTCTAGTACAGCTTAACTAGCTTAACTAGAATAAGAGCTATGTGGAAATTAAGAAAATTAAACACCAACTAAAGCAAAGAAACAAGCATAATTTGTATGGAGTAACACTAAATCAGTTAGTTTACTAGCGTCAGATTCAGTTGCCGTCTCGCTTTATATCTTGATAACAGATATGTGATAAATGAATATCTAAATAGGAACAGTTTAATTTTATTACATTAAAAATATATAGTTTAATCATTTTTACTTTGTAAATAACATAGATATAATATAGTATTCGTAATGGCGATCGGTTTTGTCATTTGCCTGAGTTGTTTTGTATTAGGTATATTCAGTGTGTGATCGCCCTAATCATAACTATGTATACTTAGCGTTAATATAGTATTGGAAATAAGGGCTGTGTAAACATTTAATACAACAAATTTCTTATGATAACCAACATTTTGTGTGAAGGTAAATAACAAATTATAATTTCATAGTTTTATAAATGACAGCTAAATAATTGTTCTTATGCGGTTTTATATGACACATATAAAATATTATATAAAAAATTAAATTATTGATTTTCTAATATTATTATTATAATATAGTGAATAATATGTATTGTATAACAATTAATTTGTATCGTGCCCTACGCCAGAGTTATTAATTATATGTATCTGATTTAATAGTCTTCAAACGCCATACAAGAAACTTTAAATAGGACAAGTTTTATAACTCATTCATATAACACAGTGTTTTTCATTCTGTGGGTCCCGACCCCTAGGGGGCTCGCGAAGAATTGATCGGGGGGTCGCCGGCAAGAAGAAAAAGTTTACTAGTTTAAAAAACTTAATGGGAAGGATGGGCTTGTTTATTTTTCAAAACCATGTCATATCGTGGTGCTATTTTTTAAAAAACCTATCAAATCGCCTTGTAATGGAAGTTTATTTAACTTTTTTGTTTTGATATTGAACATTGATTTCCTTGTCTGTCTATGGCACAAGGGGGTCGAGAAAACTTTCCAACCCGTAAAGGGGTCGCGATATCAAAGAGATTGAAAAACACTTATATAACATGTATAACATTGGACATCAAATATTCAATTTAGACATTTGTTAAGACATGTTCTCTTAAATGTTTCATACAACTTACAAATGCAACATTAGGTCGCCCCTATATATTTATATATGATCCGATCCAAATAATCAGTTTGGTTGTAACGTTCATAGCTAGTGGGATTTTTTGACATTGATTTTGATAATATATATCATTATAGAGTGAGCACAATGATTAATTATTTTATGCAATTTGATCCTTTCAGCATGATTGTAAAACGCTTCAAACTAATTGTTGAATGCATGTTTAGAAATAGTAATTTATTTGGTGTGTATTATTATTATTATTTTCTTGTACAATACGTGATATTTTGTGTGAATATTCATTCATTGGCGATTCATACGCGGAAGTTTCTAATCACTGCAACGTATATATAAATTATTTTAATGCATGTGTATCTGCCCTAGGAAGACATATCAATTTTTTATATATTTGACAAAGGAATTATTGATCTCTGTGTTAACGAAATAAAACTATATAACCAGTTACACTGATGATGGTCACATGAAAATAGTTGGACAGGTCCTAACATAATGTTTAAATATACGAATTCGGTACGTATTGTAACAGTTTAAAACTTTTTATACGCATTATATGAGATTGTTTGTCGATAACTATTCTATACACATTTTTTTTATCACCTAAATAGTTAACCTGTTCAAATATTTTCATTCATTTGTATTTTTTTTTTATTTCTCAAATGTTATATTTCGTACACGTGATATAGGCGTTCGTTTGATGTGCACAGTTAATGCGAGACTTAATATTATTACATACGTGGAATGGACGTGTCAGTGAAATTGTAAATAGATGTTTTATGTAATACTTTATTTTGGTATCTGTCAGAACATCCACGTGTATAATAGAGTAGAGCTGTCAATTAGATTTATACGATACTAATATTCCTTGAAATAAATTCCCGTTAAAAATGGATTTTTAGATGGAAGTAGACTGTAACAACTATTTTTTATCTGTCTAGGTGGATGACCATCATAAACTAATTTATACACAATAAATTTAAATAGATTTACCTATTGGCAAGTTGTGTAAAATAAATAAGCTTACTATAATGCTATTATTATGATGTCACTAGTTACGTAAGCAATATAAACATAAGGAAATATGACATGGCCTTTATTTATTTATTCAGCCCAATAAAAGTAATTACATTAATTGCTTATCAACGACTTCGGTTTTGAGTTTGGAAGCGAGGGCCTTTCTCATAAGCATGGCGTCAGATGGAGGTTGTGGTGTGTTTCCAGCCAAGGCAGCCTGCGCCGCACGAGCAGAGCGTGGTCTAGCCGGATGCGAAATACCTTCACCTAGATTGAGATTGTGTTATATTCAGAATTCGAAGATTCTAAGAATTTAATTGTAATAGCCTACCTGCGCCTTCGTTTTGTAACGAACCGAGTTTCTTCTCTCTAACCTGCTTCTTCATTGCTAGCAGTTTATCTCTTTGCTGCTTCAAATATTCTTGACGCTCACGTATATCTTCCTCGCTCACCTAAAAATATAAACCTTCAGTTATGAATGCCTTGCTTGTATTATAATCATTATAATTACCTCCGTTTTAGTGGGTATCTGTGTCTTTTTTAATGGTTCAACTTCTTTGTATTTTTTTTCCGCATCTTTTTTTGGTGAGTTTTCTTCTATGTCCTCAAAATGCTGAAGCTGCGTTAGTAAAGTTTGTTTCTGTGCTACAACTTCTTCTTTTGGAATTTCGTCATTAACTTCGAAATCGTCCAAATGCAACCTAGGTAACAAAAAATAGGTCGTAGAGTCCCTCCAGGTGGGAAGAAGTGAAACTTCGTAATTGTAGACGATTCTTATCCACTAACTTTGAAAATAAAATACTGCCGTATGAAATTTTGTGTGTATCAAACTAGAAAATAATGAATATTATCAATATTTATTAATTTAAATATAGAAAAACAAGTATGTTTTTCAGCTGATTTCGGGACGCTCACACTTTTTTAATAAGTATTGCTGTTAGCCATGCGGTTCTTACAGCGTCACCGAGAGACCGAATCTCACACTGTTTACTTACCTGCATAGCAAAAATACCATGCGCGTGTGCTTGGAATCTACCGACTCACTCTCTCTATCTCTTCTACTTTTTAAATTTGTGTATCTTACTCCCTCAGCGTAAAACGTTTAACGCAACCTTGTTGGAAGTTTCACTTCATATAAAAATACGAAATCAATTAATATGAATGGTAAAAAGTAGACACTTACTTTTTTATCTCCGTCATGACATCATCGTTGTCTGCCCAATCTGAATTTTCGGTGCTACCAGAGGAATCTAAGTTCTCCGACTCCTCATTGAAGAGATTAGGCAAAATACCATATCGCTTTTCAATCAACTCTAAGGCCTACGGAACATAGAGGACCGTCAAAGAGAAAACGGTTTAATGAAACATGCCAAGAATGTTACTGGGATCTATATTAAGGTAGGGGCAATCTCCAAATATATTCAGTGTAATAGATGTCTACATATAAGATATCTATTACCATTCGGCAAGCTTTTCCTGTTTTAGTTGAAAGAAAATATATCGATCCCAATTAAAATTGGGATCTCGACCTGAGATTTAAAAGATTTGGGATTGCTGGCTCGACCGGGGAAGTATCACCCTCTCACAGAAGATCGGTGCGAAGTAGTCTTTAATGGCTTCGTTTCGTCCGATGAATGAGAGAGCCGGTTGCCCTTTCCATTTTCCTACCCTTTTCAACCCCTTTCCTTTCCCTCCTTTTCGCACTTCTTCCTCCCCCTCTTCCCTAATCAAGGCTGGCAACACAACCGCAAAACTATGTTGCGGATGTCTATGGGCGACATTACTACCTCCGTCAGGTAGGCCGTCTGCTCGGATGCCCTCTTTTGCATAAAAATAAGATCTATTTGTGACAATTGGTGCATTATACTTTATATAGTGTTATTATTGTGATCATATCAAAGAATATAAACCTGCAATTGAAGCTCCACATTCTTATGCGTCATCATCTTGACAAACATCTCATAGTCATTCGCTGCCCATATCTGTTCAAATAGACGCTTGTGAAAATATGAAGGTAGACCAGCGAGGTCATGCGCTGATAGTCGACAGGCTCCTTCGAACTGATCAGCTGATATTCCAATGTCGTCCATGAAAGAGCCCAACATCACATCCACCTGTTACATTAATAACATTTTTATATATACATATTTTTAAAGATCAGTTTCTTTATTCTAAATAAAAATTACCAAGTTTCGATATTCGTCATGGATTTTCTTGTACTCGGGTTTGTCAATTACTTCCCCATCATCACTTGGTTCAAAAGCTGCAATACAGTTGATGATGTTATATAATAAATTACAGGATTTAATAATTAAATATCTGTTCGAGTGGCTTACGAAGTGATTTTTCTTCAATAAATGTTTGCAGTGGTATATTCCAAACCGGACCATGTAAGAAACCAACGAGTGAATCGAAGACCCACGAATTGTTATCTAAATTTTCCATGTCGTTATATTTATAATATCAATTACAGTACCGCATATGCACTTATAGGTGCTACTCAACAACTAATTCGCTAAGCCTGAACAATTACCTTGACATTTAATTTTTATTTGTATGATGGTTGCTATAGTTACGTTACTGATGGACAATATTTTTACTACTGTAATGATTATTATTATTATATATCAATTGTTTGAGTATTTCATTGTTTCTCCTCCGACCTTTGTTAATAATATTTTAAATTCGTTAAAAGTATTGATATTTATATTAACTTATGTATACAGGTCATCTATTATCTCTAAAAGGCAAAATTTTACTATATGCCTCAAACTTTTTGTTTACCAATCATCTGTCGTATTAAAGGAGTTGGGATAACGAGAATGACGTACAATAGTCGTAATAGCGGATTATGACTATATTTTAACTCATTTGTTTAATATATGACAGTGTGATCTATTAGCTTTAGCAGAATAGATAGTCTCAACATACGTTCAAGTAAAATTTTGCCCAAATAAAAGTTATCAGATTTCACGGAGGGCCAAGTTTGTAGTGGTCTGTGGCTCTCGAAATAAGTGTTCAATCTGTAGCCTCACAAGCTGAAAATGTGGCTAGGTAATTTATTGAATGTAAGAAAAGTGACGAAGAGTAATTATTTTTTAAATCTTATACTACTGTATATATGTGTACCAAAATGTCTTCTGAACCTTTTCAAATTACATGATGAATAAAGTAGGTATCTACATAAAATCGTTATCAGATAATATGTTTTAACAGCTACAAGTTTAAAAGTCTATGCTTTTACTCAAAAATTGTGTTTACCAGTTTCGATTTTATTTTGTCGTAACATCAGCCGGGATTCCCTATAATGCAGTTAGTATTAAAAAATAAAGAAATGTTATATATTATCTCAATTAAACATTATGTTACACTACAGAAACAAAAATCATAAAGAAACAGGAGGTATTTATATATATTTATATAGAGACTTCCATAATTAGTTAGAAATAATATTTTTTAGTTTTTTTTAAAATCAGGCTAGTTATATTTTAACAAGAACCAAAAACAACAAAAAATGATGTATAAATAATAATCCAAACATCTTAGTTATTAGTAAATATGAAATATATCAGTTTATTTTAACAATTGTTTAAAATTACGAACGAAGACCATGTTGATAGCTGTCAAAAAACAACTGTCAATTTAAATTTCAATTCTTTAGGTTCAAAAATACGATCGATATGTTTTATGGATATTTTAATATAGTAAATTAAAATATATGTTGAAATTTATAACAGAAGTAGTCACTAAACCTAAATATTGTAATGCAAATTTTTTTTATTTGGAAATAATTATTGTGATTATGATGATCCAAATTCTGTCTTATAACTTCTGAGTTTTTATTGAAACTAAAAATGCCGAACCATAGCAAAACCATAGAACACGAGAATGTTAACGGTATAAAATTAAGTCTTAAGATTAAAAGTCGGAGTAGTACACCCAACTCCCAAAAATTTATTGTGTCGTTTAAAAGTAATCGGGAAAAATCGTCATGGCTCTCTAAATCCTTGTTTTTGTCTATAATATTTAATTTGTTTGCCTTGTGGTACGTTCGCATAAGTATACATGCAATATTAGTTATAGTGATTGTTTTGTCATTTCTTATTTTCTTCTGGATAACACACAGTGTCCAGTCTGGTTAGTAGCTGAAATTTAGAGCTGAATGAAAAAAAAAACAAAATTTTAATATAACTTTAACTTTTATAGAGACTCTTCTAGTCATTCCAACTGTTGGTATCCAGAGCTCAGTTAAGTATGTATATGGACATGAAGACTACTTTGTACCTTGGTCCAGTATTGACGATGTTATCATTAATGAAGTAATACAGTTGGTGAGTGTTTATAATCATAACATACAAAACCTAAGAGGAATAAGTAATTTTTGGTGTTATTTTTCAGAATCGAGTACTTTATTTCCTCACTTTGGTAGTTAAAGGTGGAAGTTCATCAAATGATGTGGATACTACCAAATTAATACCGCTCTTTAAGGTCTGTTTTGGTTATAAACTTTGTAAAATTGATTTCTTTGTTTGAATGTTATAATGTTAAATTAGAATGTTTAACAAATTGATAATCTCAATAATAATTTGATTTATATGAAAAGGGTACAGTATTTAAAATTATCATGCTTAAATGAACTAAATATTGCTTTGTATCTTATAAATGTGAAACTGAATACAGTTTTAAAATGTTTACTTATTTAGCTTTGTTTTAATTCTAAGTTTGATCTAGATATTCTTATTTAGGGCAGTCCTGCTAGGTTTGTTTCAAATTCAGTTACTTAGGGATAGAAGTTTGGATTTTTGTGGTGAGTGTTCAATGGACGTTAGATAGGGGCCCCTTACACCTACACCT
>JAAAKD020000098.1:4030150-4041039 GCA_010014825.2 Danaus melanippus
CATAGGAAAATAAATATGTATATAAATATATTTTATTTGGTTATTGATACTCTGTATGAATGATGTGAGAAGATGCTTATGTATTATAATTACTTGGACCTTGAAACATACATCCACAATGATAACAGAGTATAAACCATAGATGCTCAGTGGAGTGATAAGGACGCTAACGTCAAAAACGAATTTATTGTATTTATAAATCTTAAAAACAACCTGCATAATTTGTAAATGAGTTTTATAAGACTGTAAAGGGTTTGTCTAAACACTATGAAGGATTATCACTACGACAGGTTTGTTGTAAAATAACACGATATTAACAATTTTTTTATTATTATTTTATAAACAATAAAACTCAAAACGCCTACCAAATGATGTAGGCACATTCCTGCTCTTAAACAACGTCTAATGAATAGTCTTTATAGGATATGACTCACTCTTTGTGTTTTAATAAAGTATTACTTCATTTATTTCATCCGGCTTTGACTCGTTAAGATCTTTAAAAAATTTTGATTTAGGATTGCCATTGATTATTTTTTTGGATTTATCAATAGCTAAACATAAAGTGTCTGAGTAATATTTCTAGTTTTCTTATTAGCGTGGTTATTGGTGGTCCAAATACAGTAAAACATTTTTCGTCCCGGAACTTAAAAGTAAAATACATGGCTACTTTATATTAAGAAGTTTTTTTGAGATAACCATGAAGGATTTTTTTGTTTAACTTATTACCCTCTGGTTATATGATTATGTTTGTTTCAGGATGCCTTCAGCAGCGCCCCCAGCAGAAAATGGCGCGCCGCGCAGCGAACTTGAGCAATTGCAATTACGAGCCGGCCAGGTCACCGATGAAGTAAGTAACGAAAAATAGAAACGTTTTCCCTTATTTGCTAAAATAACTAGGAAATGAAACGAACTGAACAAATCAAGATATGATAGTGATGGTGGACACTTAACTGAGTTACAGATGCCTAAACGACTTCAATGGCATTGCTAACAGGTAATTATGGGAGAGAAGCGTAAATGGCAAGAAAATTAGAGCTTCAAGTGTTTACTAACGAGGATCTTCTATGGTTAGACTGTACAACGGAATGAATGACTGAGTTAAACCCAGTTGACGTTCTATTTTTTCTGTTAATGTGGATTTTAAAAGTAATTTTAGGACACCACTGCCACATAGGGTGAACCCCAACACAACGATATGCGGCTTAATCGCTGCTAAAAAGCATAAACAGAATAAAAACAGAGCTTTGGTGTCTCCGAACATTAAATTTTTTATGAGTGAAGCTATTTTAGAATAGACTGTGTAAATTTTCTTCACTTATATGAAGTCAGTTTGTCATCAGTTTGTCAAGTTGATAAACGTTTCATATTATATACGAATACGTTTAAAATAACCTAAACGCGTATGATTTGTAGCCGTTTAATAGGTGAGATAAAATTTCTTATTATTCGTAACTATATAACAAACAAACTTGTACAAACTATTAATGACACTATTGACAAGATCTCAATTCATCTGTTATTTTATGTTGATCCACCCTATAAAGGCGATTTTGGGATTTCTTCATTCAATGCATATTTTTTAAAACGATTCCTGGTCTTACTATGCAACAGTAAAGGGGGTAGATGCACATTAGGTACAAAAAAATGTAACGAGACAGATATTAGGGACGAAAAATTGTAACGATCTTTCCGATAACACCATACACCTTCGTATGAGTTAAAACCCATAAAAATCGACTGTTATTTTCCTACTATAATTTTTTCCACGTCTTGTAGTGTATATAACTGACTATAATGATTATTGTATCAATTACAGTCCCTGGAGTCGACCCGGCGTATGATGCAACTATGCGAAGAGGTAAGTTTATTATATGTGTATTCATATGTTATATAAATTTTTATAGCAACTGCTGTAACATTAATGAATTTGGTGTAATGAAGAGACATAACAAGTAAAGATTACAGCAGTGGCTAAACTATATGAATATTAACAATGACAAATTGATATGATAATGTCGAGAATACCTTCAAGTGAAAGATATATATATATTTGAAATGTCCCAATATTTCATCCTGTCCTGACCCAACTAATTTGATTTTTATTTTTTCGTTAAAAATAGTATTTTCTAACTATTGTATTTCAGGTTTTTATTATTATTATATCTGTTTAATTGGTATTTCAAGCGAAACAATCACTGGACAATGTTTAAAAGATATATGTTATACTATTGGCAAATAGTCCAAGGCGGTTCCGTTAATTGGAATGTGTAATTTTAACCATGTTTATGTTACCCGATAGTTTTGATAAATTTATGTTTTGTTCAGTTGTGATTATTTGTAATCTGTGAGAGAGGTGTTCTCGATGCGAGGGAGTGAGGGGTATAGCGAAGTGTCCTGGAGTTAGCCCCAAGCTCGGTTTGGTATCCAAGCTCCCCCCCAAAAACCCCCTAGGGCGCAGCCTTCGCTATCCTTGGCTGTTGTGTGATCGATGTCGCTATTTGTATCTATTTGATGTGTATGTATATCTATTGTAGATACCCGGTCATGTTTTTATTTTGTTGGTTAAGTTTTTGTTCTATTATTATTTTTTTTGTGCCCTGTAAAATATGTATTTATACTAACCATTCGGTGTTGCATGATCCGTGCCTACTTGTTACCGACATTGTTAGTTCTCTATAGACCTTTGTGTTGTTTTGTAGCGATGTATTAATGTAATATTGTATGTCAGTGATAATTTATACCCTGTCCTGAACCCATGAGATTTTGGCGTTGACAGTTAATTAAGTCACAAAATGGATGTGACCTTGAGAGGAATTTACTAAATTACCATTAATATAGTCCATTTCATTAACTGTCAACATCCAACACACAAGTCCGGAATAGCCTGTTACGAAATAACAAAAACCACAGCATGAAAGCCCATTTTAATCTAGAAGAGAAACAAATTCTTTCTTTTAGTTCTGAATACTTCTCACCCTATAGTAGGTTATAGGATCCAAAAACGCTTCTTCCCCTCTCCCTTATAGTCTTTGTATGTGCTTGGGCTTGCTTTGAAATATATCGATTGGATAATATTTTCCTAAACCTTTCTATATTCTTTAAGGATTCGCCACTCAGGCAATGATCACTACCTCCAAAGCACGTTCCACTGTCTTGTTTAAAATGTAACAGTGTTTTTCTTTTTTTTATTTACATACTTCAAATATGATTTATCTAAATAAATTTCCTACTTCATAGTGAACATCCCATCTATGAACCGAGATGTACGAGTATACCTTATGTTCCTTAGTTTAATCTTTGTTGTTGGTCTCTGTGTAGTGGCTGTTCTCTGTTGTTGACTGTATACTATTAAGTTGTATAATTTTCATGCCTTCTCCAACATTCACAATACTGCCAATATGGGCGTAACCACAAGCCATACCTACTACTTAACTCCAACAAATATATCGAGCTACACCTTTCAAAATCTCACAACAAATACAGACCAATTGATTTTTGACATGCAAAATTTTTAATTCTTTATATCCCTTTTTTTGTTACTTATAGAAAAAAATAAAAAAAAAAACAGCTGATGTATTTGAATACATAAAATAGTTTTATTTACGTTCAGCAATATTTGTCGATCTGTGCCAAAATTTTATTCAAGTATAAACACAGTACAGATTATCATGACGCCATAGTGACACAGTCGATCGGAGGACATTTTCACATACCAAAAACTGATAGAGGAAATATTGTCATATCGAAGGTCAAAGTGAAGATGTCCTCCTAACACTTTGAAGAACCTCGAGAACACGTGTTCGCCAGTTGTTCAACTGACGGAGTCCAATACCCGATTCACTGTCCAAACACTCCACTGTACCCCTCACAACTAACATGCTCTCTGACTTTTTGTTTCTGCGGCTGGTTTAGAGCAAGGAGGCCGGCATACGTACTCTGGTCGCTCTAGACGACCAGGGAGGTGAGTGAACTGCAATTGCAACACTAAATAATTTACATTTTTTGTCTTTTTTACTTTTTTCTCTTATATTATTGAGAAGTAGTAGGGATTTCAGCCAGCCTCGCGATGGGCTCAGCGATCACGAAGAATTTAAGGGGGTATCGCAACTAATGAATTGAATGAGAAATGTAAAGATGCAATGCAAAGGTGCGGGCATCCTTTTAACTTCTATCGTCAACATTTTATGACACACACTGTTATTATCACGGAAAACCCACATCTTTGTATCATTAATAATACTTTATGTAGATAATCAACACCAATTTGCACAACCTATCAGCGATCGATGCCGGTTAGGATTACCAAATGACATCATAACCAAAGAAGTTAATATTTGTACGATACTATACATTCTGCATTTCAGATGTTCGTAACCGACTCTTTAACGACAACTTACCTAAATCACATTAAACTAAATTAATTTGAAACGAGTGAAGTAAATTCGAAACGCTTCTCCTCAACGCACGACTCTTAAACATTACACAAAATAATCATGATTCATATGAAACTGAGCACAGATAAAACTGAATCTGGTTTTACTTGCAAGCTTCACTGCATGCATGTTGTTGGAATAGTGTGTACCCGCTGCGCGCACGCCGCCGCCACGCCAGCCGCCCGCACTCGCCCGCACTCGTCCGCACCCGTCCGCACTCGCCCGCACTCGCCCGCACCCGCGCGCGTTGTGCGGTCACGGCACGACGCAACCCCACACACCCCGATACTCTCTCCTACGATATATTATTTTGATTTGTATTTTATGTATAGAGCGAGGACGCCGGGGGGCAAGCGCTTCATATGTTGAGTCACCAGGGCGGTAAGAGTTAAACTGAACACTGGGTAGTCGAGCCGTGAGAACGTCTGTGTTGAATGTGCAGTTAATGAATTAATCTCTTTGTTTTTCTTTGACGTTTCTCTTGAATAACGACTTATCTCAGATCGATGTTGCGTATGTTTCTATGTTTCGATGGGGTTGACTTTGACAGTATAGTGTAAATAGAAGCCCGATGGCCGTTCGTTGCTAATTGTCGCAAAAGACTGTACTCTATCTTTTGCTGAAGATTTAATTTGTATGAGCTGCGCAATCTGTTTTTTTCTTCCGTTGATATTATCTATCGGAACGCTTTTTATAGGTATATTTATTTATCTTTCCTAAAATCTACTCCTCTTCTCTAAACTGCGGTACTGATATGATGCGCGTTTACCGTGTTTCTTTAAACTATAGAGCAAATGGTATACGCCTTCATTTCCATGGCTATCAGCGTATTGTTAATGTTAGAGCCGTAGCTCTGTAACTGTTAGCTCGATGCGATCTGTGTCAGTGCGAGGCTGGCGGCACAGCCTCCGCGCGTACGCTCCTCCACGCCACCCTAGTTGTGATTATTTACTGATAATGATTCTTTGCTACAATCACTTGTCATTAGTAAACGCTTGTCTGATGCTCATATGCTAGTTGACATCATTATCATCGCGGAGGAGTGGCCGCCTGCCTTAGCGCGGCTCACCGTGACCATGTTCATGTATTATTTTATTTTTGTTTAGTTGTCAGTTTGAGTTGTATTGAGTTGTTGAGACGGAAGGCGCGATGTGCACGCCATCGAGCTAGCGCGCCGCCCCTGCCGCCTCACGAGTTTGGCACTCCTTTGGCGAGCTATAGTGACATCATTATTGTGTTGTAGAGTCACGAGGTGGGCATGAAAACCCTGGTCATGCTGGATGAACAGGGCGGTAAGCATCTAGTAGCAAAATTTTTACATCATCACATAGCGAGGCTTTTGTCTGAAATGCCAATTCAAAATGTTTACGAAAATTCAATGAATGGCGTTGTGATATAACATTCTAATGTCCATAAAAATTGTAACGTGCTAACAGATAAATGATAAGGGATTAACACATTAAGGTAAAATAAATGTCACCATCATAAATATAAATAGTTATATTAGCCTAATAGCCGCTCCAATCCGTTCATGGAGGGACCGCGGATCCGCGCACGGAGATGATGTTTCTTGATCTTTCTATCATCTGTAAACTTTTTTTGTTTATTTAGTCACGCATCTAGCTGTGCACGGATTCTTTGAAGTTGCTATTGAATGCATGACTAGTATTTTATATTGTCTAAATGTTAGTTATAAAATATTATGTAATTTTATCACATAGTAGCACATACATCATTAAAATCAGAGGTAATTTTAATTTTAATAGTTTCAATTGTTCGGATCAAGTGTAAGACATCTAAAAAACGAATGTCCAGACAAGTCAAATAAGTTTAGACGCTTTATGAAGTAGAATTGCTGTCATAGAACAAAATGCATGGGTAGCGAATACTCTGGTGATAACAAATTCAGATACATTGTCTTACACTTGCCACCGAAAATTTTGTCGAGAGCGTTGAGAATTTACATGAGAAATTAAATGTTATCGCGTATTATCAGACAGTTAGAAGCTTCACACATCCCACTTGTTAGATGGGAGGGCATTTTTAAAACTGTTTAATGTGTGTACAGAACAACTGGACAGAATCGAGGAGGGTATGGATCAAATTAACGCTGATATGCGTGAGGCTGAGAAGAATCTATCAGGGATGGAGAAATGCTGTGGCATTTGCGTCCTCCCTTGCAACAAGTACGTTAGACTAAGTTTTATTGTCACTAATAACACTAGAAGAGTTAGCTTCATGAACCATGAATGGATTGCTAAGTGAAGTCGTGTACTATTCAGTCTTTAATAAAAATAAAGTCAAAAACTCTTTTTATATTAATTTTACTAAATAATGCTGCAAAAAATAGAAAATTGTATAGCGTTATTGTTTATTGCATTAAGGAATAAAAAATCACAATGAAGCATCCATTGCTGAATATATTCTTATATAAAAAAAAAAAAACAGAAATTACACTAATGATGTATAAGTTGCTGTATAAATGGTAATAAAAATGAAATTACATGTTATACCCACACCAGGGGGGCGTCATTCAAGGAAGATGATGGTACATGGAAAGGAAATGATGATGGTAAGGTGGTGAACAACCAGCCACAGCGCGTTATGGACGAACGGAACGGCATCGGACCACAAGCTGGATACATTGGCAGGTAAATATTATAAATACATCTACCCACCATTAGAATAAGGTATGAATATATTATATTTAATACTACCCTTGTTAAATAACTTTAAATTGACGGTGTTTTGTGTAAGACGGAAAAATTCGACCACAGAAATGTTTTGATCCAAAATATTAAAATGAAACTAATATTTATCGGATTGTCTGACAGACGTTCTCATCTCGTCTGTCCGTGATAACGGTTGCTGCAAAGTATGACGAGTATGGAGTGTGGTGTTAAAATAATGAATAAGGCGTAGTAAATATGAAAAATATTAATTTTATTTCAATGAATACTCGCTAAAGTCTAAGATCTCATTACAAAAATATTATTTTACTAAGTAAGCACCTTACTAGTTATTTGATACCGTCACTTCGACGAGAGCTCTTCAGACAGGAATTACTCGTAGAACGATGAATTACATTAACATTTGCTACGTCTCTTATAAATATCCTAATATCTGATACCTTTTATCCATCTTCGTTATAATGAGATAATATTAAATAAGATATATACATATGTATATGGTAAAAGGTCGCATGAAATAATCTTATTTCGTTGTTTTAAAAATTACAAATAAATTCCTCTGATCACTGATAGGAATTGTATTAAAATAAATAATTAAAATTTAAGGTAGACAGCTCAAGTTTGACCTTCACAGTGAATACCAAAATGGACTCCTATTTACCTCGATGCTAACCTATGACCTTTATATAAACCTTTCACCTTTCATCGTGATATTCCAATTTTGTTACGGTCAGCGATATCTTTGTGTTTATATATAAAGAGTGCCCACTTGTGTCTGACGAAAATATAATTTATTGTACAGAAATAAAAATATCAGTTCAGAAATTTCACATAATATCAATATCAGATTAACCTTCAAGCGATTTCTTTTAAAAATAAATATGCCTTTGTTGATTTTCTTTTTCAGAATTTACTATTCATAATTAGTGACTATGTCCGAGAATAATTTCAATAATTATACCACGATCACGCCTAGCTTTTTAAATATATTAAACTATATTAAAGCGTCTGAAACAAGTCGTTAATTCCGAGTCGATTAATCGAATAATCGATTACGTATAATAAAGAGACAAGACGAGACGAAACCTCTCAGCATTCATCGTGCGGTGCCAGATCCATCGCTTTTCATGGAGAGGAGCTTCAACAGTGCCTGGGACTTGCGACCCAGGTGTAGGTTTAAGGGGCCCCTATCTAACGCGCGTTAAACGCTTACCTCCACTGTCCAAGCTTCTCTCTCTACTTAACCAAATTTGAAAAGAACCTACAAGGGTTGCCTTCGAAGTACGTTCCAAGAATGTATTTATGTAAGTTCTGGACAGGCCCAAGTCTTTTACTAGGTTGTAGAGAGATTTAGCTGTTATATCTCTCGCTCTCACTTCTACCGCGTATAAATCCACGACGAACCTATTTCGAGTGAGTTCGTTTGCTATCAGACTTTCATTGTAAGTTTGATAGCTCAACGAGAAATAGTTGCATCCTCCACTCTGTCCACTCCAATATTATGTATTTTTTTTATAAACTAAAAATACAACAATTTTCAAATTGACCTATGCTATTTCTCTCCGTGCAAGATTCTTATTAACAAATTTTTAGGTAACTTCACTCCTAAGAAATTAAATATTTTGTTAATTATATAAGAAACGACCATGTCCAACATCTACGTAAATAGAATCACGAGCTGGAACTGTAAAATGATAGTTTTATTTAAATTATAAAATACGTGAATACTTTAAGTTTCACGTTACACTGAAACGGTACTGAAATCAATATGTGAATAATTCCAGGATAACAAACGACGCTCGCGAGGATGAGATGGAGGAGAACATGGGCCAGGTGAACACCATGATCGGTAACTTACGTAACATGGCCATAGACATGGGCTCAGAGCTGGAGAACCAGAATAGACAGATCGATCGTATCAACCGCAAGGTTAGTGGAAACGGTTCTTGCGTGAATGGTCTAAATATTATCTATTTATACGGCTTACTGTTCTTTGGGCGGTTTAATAAGGAGTTTATCTTTGTTGAAATTGCAATGTTGTTCCATGGGATGTTTTTGGGTTAATTTTAACTTTATTGAGCCTGATATAGCAATGGTCATTTATAATTAAATCTTTCCGTGATATTTAAAAGGTCTGTGAAAAATGAAGGAAATATGATCTGAATAAATTTAATTATAACTTTGCAAAAAAAATTAATAACTTCAGAATTTTGAAGAACTCTCTCATAATCATATTTTTTTATGAATTTATTAATTTTTAATAATATTTTTTTTACAATTTTCATATAATAACCATCGTCACCTTCTAGAATTATAGTCACTTTAGATGTGTATGTATGAAACGATCCTATAGAACCTTCTCGCGACTAATCTATCGCTTTATTGGCCTTCTAAATTAAAGTGACGCTTTCCTGATATCTAAAATCCACTTTTGTATTCTATCACTAAGCATGTTAACCATACATAGTAGTTGATAGTTTTGGATGTTGTGATATACCAGTCTCTAAAACATAACCAAACTCAGACTCAGACTCCCAACACATCATCTAGACTCATCAGTGACTAACATCACATCACATTCCGAATAACAGACCGATATGCATTCCATTTCCAATTTGAATTTGGAATTTGAGTTCAAGGTCATCGAGGGTCGAGTGACGTTGAATTGCAAATGGATTGCTTTTTGCGATGCGAGACAATTGTATTCTGTATCGTAGGGCGAATCGAACGAAACGAGGATAACGCTCGCCAACCAGCGCGCACACGAGCTCCTCAAGTAAACGACGGCAGCACACATACACACACACCCACACAGACACACTAGTCTCGTGGTTCGGCCGGTTGCATCAGAACACATTGACCTACATTCAAATATGGAATGTCTTTTTATTTTTTATATAAAACCTTTATTATTTATTTAAAAGTAGGATTTTACTTTTTTATGATCATTATTGGCCAGTTATAACTTTTAAGTTTTTTTTTATATTGTAGCAACCGGCCACCTTACCAGTATTCGATTAGCGTAACTCCCTGTAACTTAAAAGTTTATAGTAAAAAAGATTTACCTATCCATTATTGTGTAAACGCTCAACGTTAAACATTTCAATGGGTTCGGTGCTCGTTTCAGACCAAGTATGAAAAAAAAATCATATATCCCGTAGTTTAATAGAAGGTTGACTAATGAGATTTTTTGTTTATTTTTGTGAAGATGCATTTACATGTTGTTACTAAAAAAATATATAATATTAGAACGAAAAAAATATATAAGCATGTGTCAATAGTAACCTGTATTCTGTAATATTCGCGTTTTATTCTTATCTTATATAAAAAAAATAGTTAAATTAAGGTTAGAGGATGAGTGAAATGTGATAATAGCTATGATAATGCTAGGTATGTGTTTGTCTTATTTTAAATGTTTCATAGGAGCATATATGTTTTTTTTTATTTTTTTTTTGTATAACACAATCACATAATGCCAAAAAATCTGTGGGTTAGGTATTAAAAAATATGTTGCTTTAAAACAATTCAGGTATGTTAATTTGGAAGGAAAGTTGGTCAGTAATCATTAAATCATTGGCAAATAAAAAGAACATCCTTGTTTTTTTATTAATAATTAAAAAAGTTACGATTGCTATGTTATTAAGCTTTTATTTAATTTCAATGCCACAAAAATAATTAATAAATATAAGCATATCCCTAAAACATATCTGCTTCTATGGACATTTTACACTCAGTTATTTCAACTTAAATGTGACTTGAGTTTTTT
>JAAAKD020000098.1:4129801-4146798 GCA_010014825.2 Danaus melanippus
TAATTATTAGATAATAGCTCCATTAATACAAACACAAATTCATTTAGTATTTAGTGCGAGCGTGAATGTTATCGCGCGTCACCGGCTGATATCTGAATGGTATCGAACGTCACTTGGTGATCGCCGGCTCATAAATACACGGATGACGTATCGGTGGTCAATGGTAGATGGTCGGTGGTCGGCCGGAAGCATCAGTCCAGTCTGTGCTGGCACGTGCGGACTGTATGCTAACCCGTTTAATTATGTAACAATGTTTTGACATCCGACAGTAACGACACATTGATCGCGGCCATTAAGTGTATCAATGAACTTGAGCGGTTCGATGTTGTAACGCAGCTATCGTTTGAGTGAGATTAATGCATGCGGATTATGGCACGCGATACATTACAATATACGTTCGGTTTCATTCATGACTTGAGATAATGACGCGCTCTATACGTACGAACATTCCATTTAGATCGTCTTCACATCGATTTGAACGTTACACTTGTAACACGCGCTTCACTACTCGATGATAGTTTATTGTTTTTATAGATTTATTACTGTGTTTATAGAGTTCAAACTATTGATATGCGGTTACGAGACGGACGACCTTGCTTGGTAAAAAAAATATTCCTCACCATTGACTTTAAAGATTTTAGAATATCGATGAACGGAATGATTGCGGATAAGTATTTATACATCATTAGTTATAGAGCTCTGGAATGGACCATAAATAATATTTGTTGTTGGACTGTCACGTGTGACATACGTGTCACCTTGTAGAATTATTCAACATGAACTACGAGCTTGAGAAGACGTAGGGGTGAAGGGAGTACGTCTTCACTCATTGACGGTTGAAGCGAGCCGCGACACTTTCACTGCTCCGTTATTGCACTTACTACGCGCCTACTGCACCCGCCGGGGGACGACGGATGCATACACCCCTCGCCCCACACCCCTCGCACCCCCCAAACCGAGCACCCCTCACCCACTCATCACACAGGGCTGCCAAACGCTAGGGTGACTCCAGCACAAGAATAGAACGTCCCCGAGTTACTTTATTAATTCCAATTTTTATTATATTCGTTTAGTCTCCTTTGTGTCAACATTCCCGGGATCAGAACTACACTTCCGTCTGTTGTAGAACACGATTTATGGTTTGGGAATCTGGAAATATTATAGTGGAGTCAATATTTGAATTTTACAAAGGAATATGACAATCACATTTCAATCGACAAAACTATTTGGTGAACTCAAGTTAAAAACAATTTATTACAAAGATTTTTCGGAAGCTTAACAAACTAGGTTTAAACTAGGTTCAGTCAGACGTACAATACCGGATGTTAGTAGTGGAACGATTGCAACATGCGGCCGATCTATCAACGACCGCGTCTCGGTGCAGACGTCCGAAGTGGGACAATGTCAACCGTTAGGGCCTGCCATTATTTGCGTGACCGTGTGTAGGAACGCTCCCGGGTGACAAGTGACGCGGCTGCCACTCAAGTTTGTAAACACAGCCTCAAATCTTGCATCACTTACAACACTATAATACAGTCGCATCTCACTAATTCAGTCTTGTAACTGAACGTGACTTGTAACTGATCGTTACGAGTGTCGCGAGCGCCGCGCCCTTGTAATTGATAGCCGATAGCTAGCCGACATTGAACCCGCCGGCTACTGCAAATATATCTACTGCGGACTTCCGGAGTCCCGGTGACGTAGACGTGTGACGTGCTCTGACGTAACGCGGCCATATTCTTTCTGTTTACACTATAAACAATATTTACATTGTTATTGCATCACGAGGTCGTCGTCTTATCTTTTATTGCTTTTCGTTTATACGTGTTCGTATGGCGGGACTGTTCCGTTGTTATTGTTTATGATGGCTGATATAATAATATGATAGATTTAGATCGCTCTCTGTTTCGTGAAGACTGTCGAGGTCTTGTTTGGGTGGACGTCGTCAATAATTGATAAATTGATTTCATTAAAGATAATAACTTAAAGGAATTCGTTTCTGGGCCTTTACAGGATTGTTGTTAGTCATTCGAGTGGAAGGCTCTAGGGACTAATCTTCTAAGTGCGCAGCCTTCACCAGCCCGGGCGCGGGTGGGGTTCATTAAAAATTCATTCTTATATAGCAGCGACGTCGTAATCAGCCGCAGAGGGGGCCCGGCTACAAAATGTTCTCCTCATCTCATTATTTAGTATACAGCCCATACATAATGTTTACGATATAATATAATTGTTAAATATTATTAGTTATTATACTACATATTTAATATATTTAGAACAAAGCATTCAAAGAGTCAAGATCATGGCATTCCTATACTCCTTACAATTGGAATGTTACAAATGAACCCGAACATAATATGATACTATAAATACATTTTTTATATAATTGGATAATTACAGTAATGTAGTGTACGAGTGTGTGGGTTTGAACACAATTCTGGGTTGGGGAGGTCCTCCTCTTCCACCCAAGCCCTCTACCATTTGTACATAAGAATTGTCGAACAGAACTCGACATTACAAACTTGTATCATTATTTTCTGGCTATGATTAAATATGACATTGTTTTATTAACATTTTCACATCAACGTCATCTAGTATTTGATACCGTTCGGTGTGTTTTCTTCATTAATCAAAAATATATTTATATGGTAGGGGACGATCGCGGTCTATACACCGGGGGCGAACTCCCCCGACCCCCTTCTAATCTTTTTTCGTCCTCCTATCAAGCCTGTGACGTCACCTCGGATATTAAATACAAAAAAAATTATGCTCGAAGCGCAGAAATTCTCATGAAAACTAACGATTTGAGACAAACGCTGTTGAAAGTTTTAAGCCATGTACCTATAGGATATATGAATAACGGGAAACAGAAACGGGTTCTTGATGGATCAAATATTTTGATGCAGGCACTTGATCAGCTGTCTCAAGACCAACATCTATTTATAATCAGTTCTCGCTTTGTATCGTTTCCGATTGATAACTGGATCTGAATGAAATCATTACACATATCTCTTATGACTGTGTATTAATTGACGCTTCATTATTATTAACGAACGGAAGGAAAGCAAAATAGTATGTTTGTTTTTAAGTTCTTAATTTCTACGGATTTCATTTATTCTTATTGCGATCGATAATCTGTTTCATAGTTCATTTGATGCGGCGAATTGTAATGAGGAAAGGATTTTTTCCAAATTACAGTAAGTTTATAAAACCAAAATTGTTAACTTTTTAAAATATTTTTGGATTCACGGTTTTTTTTTTTGACGATAGACGTTGGTTCCTTAAACCATGATTTAGCAATATTTTTAGTATTATATAAAATGTAATACAATAACTTTTGACTTTAATATTATAAATTAATATCACCGGTTTGCAATAATGGATGTTTCTTAACACAAAACGACACGACATTCGTTATACGACTTGTCGTCTAGCAGATTGACCTTCAAACTTTTAAAATTCTTATATATCTAGAACTGAATTAGAACCCGCATTCTATAACGAGTCGATATTGTAATCAATTAATTGGTCCCTTCTTCTCTAGTTGCAAGTTGTTCACTCGCAACAGCTAACTCTCCAAGTCTTACATAAAATATTTTTTCTGTTGGGAAAGAGAACGTGCCGAGAGTGTGGCCGGTCGGACATTATTTCTCATGCAGCGTTTCGCAATGCGCGGGCGCAGCCGTGAAGAAATAGCGTCAGTATCAGCGACGTTGTCACACTGACACGTGTGCGTGTGTGCGTGCGGGCGTGTGTGTGCCTGACGTCGAATACTTTCACCATACTTTCGTCGCTGCGCTAAAAAAACTGCTATTAGACGTCTTTTAATAAATGCGATGCAACTTGCATCTATGAGTCGTGTTGAGCTTTGTATACGACTTGTAATCAATGTGTGGATGAATAATAATGAGAATTGCTTTGTACTATCAGTTCTGACTTCTGACAGCGCGATATCCAATAGGCTCTGTTTGAATAATCTATTCTGTCTGTTCGTTAATACATAATTGAGGTTCATTCCAATACAATACGGGCCGTGACTGCATGCACTAATTTTATATTCTTTCAACATCGACCTGCTCTTATTCCTCCAAAACGCGATACAAGTAAAGTCCATTTGCTTCTATGGCGCCTGTCTAATTAAGCTCTGTCATAGACTCTGCGAAGGCTCTATTACGAGCCGACTCCGAACTTAGAGCGGACTATAACACATTTGATATTCAACTGGAGGGAGGGATCAGGGGAGAGTGGATCCTATGCGGGGGTAGTAAGGTCGATATTGTAAGGGTGGAGTTTAATTTCGCTCAGTGTGACAATTACGGCGATGCGGCCCGCCCTCGCGCCGCCGCAATCGATAGGCCTAGCGCGGGGTTGGACGAGATAGGGGTGAGGCGGGAGGGGAGCTCTGCGGCGGCGGGAGAGGAGGAGGTCATTACTTACGCAAAGCAATGGCATGAGCACTTGCTACAGCATTGTCAATCAGAGCATCTCCTCGACCAGTCCCTGTGACCTAAACAGACCGTACTATTGATTTTTCCATCAACGATAATCGGCGTCGTTCCTAAACGAACGTAACTGAAAATTTTAATACAAAAGTTACAATGAGCTCTAACAAAGCTCGGCAACTTTTTAAGGGTACGGCTTAACGAATTGGCAATGGGTTAAGGGTGTATAACTGAATTCGGGGTTGCTCTTTGTGTGCCCCCTCGAGAATAGTCCCTTTATAACTCGGAAAGAGACGTTACTAGCATTATAATCCTCACGAATTATATAACGTAGATTCTTAAATTATAAAGTAGAAATAGTACACAAATTTCTTAAGGGCCAATTCTCTGATTGAGAGAAATAATGCACCGGTTTCAGTCTAGCGGCAATGTCATTCGACTAATCCGAGTTCATGAAAAAGCGTCGCGTCAGTTTGAGCTTGAGATAAGTTTACGCGGGAAAAGTCATTCCCGCGCTTTGTTACCAACGAGTTTTCTCAGGGGTGGGGGCAGTATATAAGCGTCTCCACCCCCGTCGAGAGGAACATTATGTATTAGGATCGGATGAGCTCAGTTCTCAGCGCTGCCGTTCCTGGGCACACGTCTAGGAGCTTACAAATTCTCATTATGCTTTGAAGAATTTAAATGTTCAAAAATGTTCTGTATACAGCTAAAATTTTATTTAACTTCAGTATTCAATTAATATAAAAGATTATATTATTGATAAAACTACGACTCATTTCTATTAAATATAAATACATATTTTAATAGAATTCATGGACAGTAGACATTCTTAATTTTATTTTCGTCTGTTTTGAGCACCTATAATATTATAAAATATTATTAAGACTATAGATATATAAACGAATATAAATTATAATAAGACATCGAAATAAAAGCAATTGATGTCTGTGTCTCAGCTATCAGCTGTTATCATTTCTTATCACGACTCAAGGTGACGGTACCTGTAATGTAAATCGCCATTACGAATAAATGCCACAGATTATATATAATATGATTTTGGTATACTACCAAAAAAAAACATATTAAAATTACAAAAAATAACTTTTAAGTAAATAAATTATTTAACTTCTTTACGCGATTATATAATTAGTTTTTCAATGCAATTTGTTAGGTTATAGATAATAAGTTATACACGAGAAACATCAAAAAAACACATTAAATGAATCACACAACATACAACTGCTCTTATCGTCCGCAACTGACATTGATCTCTATAACACAAATAATCTGAGATATAATTTTCAATTCGCGGAGTGTAAAAACGCGCCAGTAATGTACATCAGCGAAGGCCACGTGCTCGGTTGACGTTAACAAAGTTTTCCGTTGCGGAGAAAACTTTGTGACATGTGAGTAGTAGATACTTACAATATGTGCCCCTCCCTGACACAAGAACCCCACACCCCTCGCAACCGCCGAGGTGACTCAGCGGCGCCCTCGCACGACGTCGCCCCGTCTGCCCCCATACAAAATTTATACCGACCCTCTTCCCAAGAATATTAGAACCCCTACCCGACGAATTTAACGTCTACTACTCGGGGATAAAACCCATTTTACCGCGCAGCCCGACGGTGAGACAAAGGAGCGCTAGCAATTCCGCCAAAAACAAACCCTAACTCCTGAGGGATATAGTTTGTAATTTATGGTGCGAGTTGAGTCACGTGCTGCAAAACGCTGTGATGACATCGCTGGCTTGGACGTCGCATAACTCCAGTTGAAATGCTGCTTTCTATTCCTCAAAAAAACCTCGGATTTAAATATTATAATGTCGCTTAAAACAAATTATATATTTAAGAAATGTAACATGTATATATATATGTACATTATACATATATTATTGATAATAAGATATGTTATGAATAAAAAAATCTATAGAACTGACATGCGAGTGCCAGCAATGCTGGAGTTAGTTCCATTCCTACAGCACGATGTTCCTTGTCTCGAGAGCGTATGCTCTCACATCTCCTTAAATCGTCCTTCGCCACAGCCCCCTTAATTCTCCCAGCCTGCCGCTGTAGGGTGGTCTCTCTTGTTAAGCGGAGTATCTCCCCCTTATTTATGCCCGACTCGTGGTGGCGGGCGGAGGGCGAAGCCCGGGGGCGCTCTATCGACGTTCATTCGTATCTATGTACTGGTGAATTAAGAGCGAGTCGGCTTTCATTTTACTTTAAAGCTTCCACGCTCGTGTGCTCGCTCTCCTTTCAGCCAAATGACTCCGTCGTCGCAAAATTCGATTTTAACCCCCGGCGATACGGTCGCGAACTCCGACCAAGTTTTGTTCGCCTTCAGTGTTTTATAACTTCAGAGGGGTGATAAGGAGGAGGGAGGGTTTTTGTGAGTGGAAGGACTTTTTTTGTGACGTACGTTTTTTATGTTTTATTCGTTTAGGGTTCGCTAAGATAACGATGTCATGCTGAGGGTGAAAAGTGCGCTTCGAGGGATATGTTCAGGAGCTGGTGCATACGAATGCAATAAAAAAAATGTGCTTGCATTCTTTCAGATGTATTTTGTACCACCCACTCATTAATATGAATACGTAGCTAATTTTTATAAACTAGTCGTGTTTCGATTCAGCGTCCCGGAGACTGTAACTGTATATAGGTACATCCATTATATATTGTTTGTACCGTTGAACGGGTACTGTGGGTGGTTAAGTGTACGCACAGCGTCTTCAGAGAAAGTGAAATTTAGCACAAGTTCGAGAAATACAACTGTACTCGTCCACCCACCCTTTGAGGAGTCGTCTTCGAGGGGTGGTTGTCGGCAAACTCGGCTTATAACAATTAAGTTTATTCGCTTTCCCGTTTTCTACTTTGTCTAAGTGAGGAACATTTGGGATGTGCTTATACTTCCACTCACCTTACATTTGATATGTTTTTTTTTGTTTTCTCGTCGGAGCCGAAAACAAACTTAAATTCAGCTATGATTTGATGTATAATCTTTGATAAAAATCAAGTGAGTAAGTACTCTACGGTTGAACGACCTTTGTTAAGGTGTCGCTTTCGGGCAGGTTATTTAGTGCGGGGTGTTCGGTCGGCGGGTGGTAGGTGGCGGGGCGGTCGGCCGGGTCGCCGGGCAACGCAACTGGGTCACTCCGGGCCACCACCGCCCACCAATTATATACACGCTCGTTACCGGACACGCGTTTTTCAATCACATCCATATTTAATTGGGCATCACGGCTGGAATATGTATGGTCCCGTTCATTGGAAACTTTATTTAAATTGCTGTGTCACCTTTCAAAATCATCGCAACGCTATGTTATAAATATTGGCGAACATTTAATAGAGAATTAATGAGGAATTTATTACAAATGTGCCCTGGGTCAGGAATCAGGGTCGCAGTGGTAGTTATTGATGTTAGTGATTAAGGTATAGAGAAATTAGTCAAAGGCGGGTAGTAAGTCTTGGGGAACTCCTTACAAGACATAAAGCCCTAACTTGTTGCATGGATGCACCGCGGAGGGTGCGGGTGGTTGGGCCGCGGGTACGCGGGGGTTCGCGCGGGAGGGTTCGGGGGAGGGGAGGGTCGTCTTCATAGTGAATGAGCGCGAGATGTCGTGGCCGGCGAGTATGGAGATGCCGCCATTGATAACCGTGACCTCGCCCTTATCGTGGACCCACATCGATCACTCGCATGTATATGTTACTAAATATATGCATATGTTGTGTCAATCACCTGTAAGTGTCATAGGCACTAAGACTTACTAGTACTAAAGGTTATATAGTGTTATCGAGTCATATTCAAAGAAAGATAAAGGCCCTTCTCTAATGTAAGATAATCGAAGTATATTCTGTAGAAGTCCTTCTAACGATTGCCTCATAATGTAGTGAAATATATTAAATCCCGTGAAGCGACCTACATACGCGCGATAACAGTACTAGGGTGACGGTTACAATGTACTCACAATACACTACAAAGCGATAAAAAGCCGAGATGGCCGCATAAAGTGCAACCTTGACATTGGCCGGCTGGAAGTCCTCAAATATTGATCGTCTCTATCTAAACAAAAGCATCTCTGGTTACCGACAATAATAGTGTCGGGACGATGAATGAACACATTAGCCGAGGCGCGGGCGGCGTCATTACGTGCCCCCATTAATCACTGCAACAATCGGCCGATATCTCGCTATTTACAAACGCGGGAGCACGTGTATCGCGTACTACGAACCACGCCGAGTGTATTGACCCATTTAGATAGCTCGACCTTCGCGCGGCCATTGTGAGCGAAAAACATAAAAATAAGTTTTATTGCGGTCGCATTACGCGTCGGCCCGTCCGTCACAACGCCACAACGCCTCTCCGAACGACAGCTGATCGCTACGTGACATTTTTATTTTATTCTCTCCCTTCCGGGGCCGGGGCTTCTCGGCGGTACGTGCCAGTGACGTCATCACCCGCGTGCCAGTGACGTCATTATCTGCCCGCCGTCTGATTTATTGTCTTAAAGATCACAGCGAACTCCGACCGGTGGATTGGAGTGATTTATGCATCGGGCGCGCACTTCATCTTGTAACGTCACTGTTAAAAGATGAACGCAGCCGTCTCGATTCAGTCTAGTTTGATATCTGCATTAAATGGACTCCTTCATACTTCATCATAGTATTATTTGAATTTCTTATTTTGGTACACATTAGTTATGAGTGACTCAAAACATTTCCTAACAGTATGAACCGAAGTTGATGTTGTTTCTGACAACATCGGTGTACGTTTCGCTCGGACTGTATGTACGAGTATATATACATATAATGAAACGTGTGTCAAGTGGTAGATCCACATTCCTCATTCACCGCTGTTAAAGGAAGCTTAAGTGCTCACAAAAACTCCAATTTTCCCTTTCAATGCATCAAGTGTTAAGACGTGCATCAAAACAAACAGGGCCATGTTACGTCGACTGTAAACAATGCGTTTCGGGAATTCCCTTGCTTTTTATGCGAGAACACATTCCTTAGGGATACCGTTTTGTTTGTTTAAATGGTATTCATTTTTTTAACGTCACCTTGAAAATTCCTCCGTAACTCATGTGACAGACAAATGTTCATATTCGCTTGAACAAACTTTCACTTCGATATAAATATATAATATACTTCATACTTCGGCTCTAAAAAATATTAATATACGTATACATATATGAAATAATGGGGAAACACCAGTTTTTTTAATTAAAATATTAGCCTAATTAAATATAATTTAATTCCACCTGTAAGCATGTGCAATTGATGATAATGAATATCAATAATATAAGAGATTATTTGTAAACGGTACAGTGGTGATATAAAAAGCTCTGTGAAGTCGAAGCTGCGCTAGCTAAGAGAACAGGATGTCGGACTGGTTGACGCACACAGGCGCACGCGCACACACATTCACATACAACAAGCACATGCACGCACACATCGACCAACGGCCTCGCCAGTCGCCGCTCACGGAAATGTGCGTGCCAGAGACTGCCTTGGCGCTCTCCGAATAAACCCAAAATATATTCTCGCTAAGGAAACAACACAAATCAAATACTAGAACTAGCAGGCTCTGAAGATGAATTAAAAGAAATAATGTAAGGTTACAGAATAAAGTCGATATGAACAAACATACTGGAATAGCGTTCAAACAATGAACATAACGGTGTGAGAGGGGGCCGAGCTGGTATCTAATCTCCAATCGCCCATCACCTGTAAACGAGAGCCAGCTTCATGAATGGAAGCCTGTACCCCATCACGTGCGTCTTACACCGGGAGGAATGTTAATCGCAAATCGGTCATTCAATGGACTACAATTCGATATCGCAAATTAACTCTTCACGCTTTAGAAGCTCATGAATGAACAGCAAAAAATACTACATGAGGCATTCGTAGTCGTTTTTATATTGTACTGTTAAAAATACATCGAACAGGCTTCGAAGTTTCTACACCGCCACGCGAGCGTATTATTTTTTCTGATAAAGAAACTCTCGCAATACAGCTGGAATAAAAGTATATAATAAATATGTTCTCTATAATGATAAGTTGAATTTGCATTTTCTCTTTCTGTAGCTTCATAATGAAGAGCGGTGCCGGTCGCTCTCTGCCCCATTTTATAGTTAACTATAACATAGCGTTCGTCGAAGCGTAGGTTGCTGTAGCGTTAGATACACTCGGACGGCCGCGGCCGCTACGCGATGTTATTATACTCTACAGCTGTGTGCGTCCGTTCACGTGCACTGGCACACACACAGACACAGCCCTGCTCCCCTCCGCCCGCCTGCCGTCAGCCCCTCAGTCGACCCGGTCTCCCCGTCGCTCCGCGCCTCACCCCCGCGCGGACCCTCGCTCGCTCGACAACGATATGGCTTAGCGCGTTGTGAGGCAATGCCGTGCCGCCATCTATTCGCTTTTTCCAATGCCATAGAAAGTTCGTTCGACTCGCCAGTCGCCCCACCGATCGAACTTTTCTACCTTCTGACCCCTACATCGTCGGCTACTTCAATACCCTCTTTTTATAGTCACATGATATGCTCGGTACACTTCTGGACCTCTTTCATATGTCGAGGTATTCTCATCCGATTCCGGTATGCTTATAAAATACCTAATAGCCATTCGGCGTCGGTGATAAAATGAACGTCGGACGTTTCCCAGTTTCGAGCGAACAGAACGAGCGACGCGACGCGCATCAGAAAAAGAACTTTACGACAAGATTAGAAAGAGCGTTCGGAGCGGCAACGTCGCACGGCCACGTTCCAAGCTGCGGAGCGGCAACGTCATATACTAAATTTATTTTCATGAGCGCCAGCGCTGGCGACGGCACCGCTATATTGAATACTATCAGAATTCTCTTCCATTAAATCGCTCCGTGTTTCTCTGCAGCGAGCACACGGGCAACCTTAAAACGTTTGAAATGTATCAGCGAAGGGTTCGGCATGCGCTGTGTTTCGTTCGCAGCGAACAATGGATGTCGGAACGGTTCATTTTCCTCGCAGCGATAAACGGGTGACGCAAAATGATTATTTGCAGCGTTGCGATGAGTGTCCGCGCTGAGTCAAGCCGCGTCGCCCTCTGTTTGTGAGCTCGATTCTCATTGCACACTATCTTTAACGATGAATGCAACGTCTTGAAATATTTCCACCGGTCCTATGTGGCCATTTGGACTTATAATAAGAATGTTAGGGATCAGCATACATTATTTAAACATTAGTTAAGATATTCTAATGTTTACTGTATACCTACATATATATATTTAATATAAAGGAACTAAGTAGAGTTGTTTATAATCGTGTGCCACCTAATTGTGGCGGCAGGTGTAGTGGCATCTGCTATGGTCTAGTTGATCTTTTTTTCGAGTGAAGTCCCGTTGGATTACCTTCGCAAAAGGCAGCATTTCCTCGCCCCGGGTTTGACCGCGTGATGTTTAACAATCATATTAGTAAAGGGCTGGCATCTAAAAACGTTATGGAGTGCCAGCTGTTATTAAGAAAAAACATCTGCATTCTTCTCGTTAAATGAATATAACTTCGTTCTATTTTAAGAAAAACAGAAGATAATTTGCCCTATTCTTTTCTTCTTCAGGGTTTCAGCATTGAACCCCAAAAATTTCCTTCGAAACTTTTATTAATTGATGACGTTACAGTCTTTTGTATTTCCTACAATTCCTGTGAAGAATGCGAACACGTTGTAGGGGCAAATCCCACAGTCGTGTTTGGGATCACGGTCTCTTTACCTGGCCCGTTCAGTGTGGGGTGGCTCCCCGGGTGCATATTGTGTCCAAAAAAAGGAAGGGTCTCACAAAACGGATCGGGCTCAGGTATCTGGCATTTTTAAAACCGTATCTTTATACTATCTGAGGGCGCCAATTTTGTTCTTCTTATTCCTATTCTTCCGTTCTAACATGAGACATGTCGATGTTGTGTTCTTCAGTAGTTCGTTACATGGTCTCCGTTAAACCTATCTGTTGATAACAACTTTACAAGTATATTATATCAAATACTTTTGTCGAACAAATGTTACAAAAGGTTTTTTCAGCTTGTCTCTAGTAGAATAGTTTAAATATGGGTTTTCCGTGTAAAATATATTAACAAATGGAATTTTGTGTTGCAGGGCTCGGGCGGCGGGTGCGGCGCCAAACGGCGCGCCGGCTCCCCGTGCGAGGCCGGCGGTAAAGTAGCGCGCTGGGAGGACTCCATAGCTCGGCTGGAGGCGGTGGCCGCGGGCGCGGGCGGCGGAGAGTGCTGGCGGGCCGAGGACGAGGAGAGGCGAGCCTGTCGCCGGAGGTGGTGCGGCGGCTGGTGTGGGGCTCACGACACCATCCGCGCCGAGAACGGCAAGTCCTACCTCGAGCTGGGGGGAGCCGCCGCTCGCGCCTGCTGCGACGGCCGCGCTGCCGGCCGCTGCGCCTCCAGGCGGTGCTACCGCGAGAGACGACTCAAGATGATGAACCTGTGTGCGCTCAAGCTCGCGCGCTTCCGCCAGACCGCGGACCCCTCGCTCCGGCGCTCCGTGTTAGTCTGCAATACGCTCAGGGGCATCGAGAGGGAGATGGAGCGCGAGAGCGCCGAAGAGACGCCCGCGCCCCCGGAGGCCAGCGGGCCGGCGCTCGGGCTGGGAGGGGCCGCGCGGTGCGAGCTGCTGGGTGCCAGGGATCCCGCCGCGGGCCGAGCTACGCCCTTTCCCGCGCCACCCGTGCCCGACCGGGACTCCGGATACGGCGACGAGGAGCAGCGCACCATCGACTGGGGCTCGGTGCTGAGCCTGTCGTCGCGTTCGGCGCTCGACCCCCCGGAAGACGCATGGCCGGACGATTGGGGCTGGAGCGAGGACAGCTTCGTACGGTTGCTGGTGCCCACGAGTTAGTGGTCGGCGCGCGGGCAGGACGCGCCCGCGCCGCACTGAGCGCCTGTGATAGCGGGCCGGGGGGGCTCGCGGGCCGCGCCAGCTGAGGCCGGCCGCGCGGTCGGCGAGGGCTCGTCCGCGCCGCCCGCGCGTTCATCTAGTCGGCGCCACGCCGCCACAGTCACTAGTTAGTGTTATGTGATTATTACTGGGAAGGTGCTAGCTTCGGACGACACGCGGGACTTGATCGCGCGCCGAGTTATTTTTGATAGTTTTTTTCTTTAAGTGGACGATGACGGAAAGTGGAGTGACTTAGCCGAAGACCTTGTCGCCGTTCGTATGGAGACTCGTGTTTGAAAATTTTGTTGAAATTATTGTGTAATTGATTAATTAAATATATGCTATATTTATTACGTTGAGAGAGAGATTTGTGGTGATTTAAAATTATTTCTGTCTTGATATTTTCTATCTGATGTATTATCTATGACGGAGCGTGACTGCTGGTGGGTTGTATAAAGTCTAATGTAAACTACTGGCGAGTGCCAGTGCCGGTGCCTGTCTCGGTGCCAGTGTCAGTGCCAGTGCCGGCGCCGGTGCTTGTCGATGTCATCTTCACAGTCTTCACTGTCTCAGTATTTTCGTCGCTCGGTTTTCATCAAACTCCTTCGACCGTACATTTCATCTCTGACATGAACTCGCGACCCTCATCAGACTAGTGTGGACAGGTGCCGAATGGTCTAGCAGCCTTGTAGTTTTAGGTTGCTTTAACAGAGATTATTTCGTTTTAAAATGTACTTACACGAAAGATGAACTCGGTTCATCGGAGCCCGGAGGCTTCAGGCGCTGAATTGGGTGTCAATTAACCAGCCTTATCGCCACGTATTATGGAATTCACGTCGAACCATCGTCTTGACTTCTGAAGTTCAGATCTTGACATGATTCATTCGTACAACCATTTACACGAAACATTCGCCGCATTTCACTGACGGAATTGTTATAAGATCCGACTTAACGACTGCCATCCGAGACGATCCATACAAACTTAAAATTAAGGGCAATAGATCGTTTATTAAATATATGAAAATATATAATTTTTAAAGGTATTCTCTACTAACAGTTAAATGCAGTTCCTAATATGTAATGTGTTATATTATTAAGATATTAAACATTATTTCATCTATGTCATTTTAATTTTGGTAACTCGTCGGATGGCTGTCGCTGCTCGGACTCCTGTGGAAGACCATCGAGGTTATAGTCTATAAGTTGAATCCTTATTTGGATAGATTCGTGTAGACAGAGTAGAATGCAATGTGATTTGAAACATCAGAATAATTTGATATCATTACAATAGTGAACACAACCCGTTCTCTCCAGGGGAGGTGTGAAACCCCGTGACGTCATCGGTAGATTCGTTCGATGACGTCACTCGTCAAATTTAGAACCTCGCTGGCGATGTCGGGTTGCTTATTCCGCGCGAAACGGGACCCGAAGACTCCAATTACTATCGGTGCTTGTAATCACTCAGCCTTTTCGGGCATGATCTTCGTCATTGCGGACAAAATTAACCGATTTGTTAGACGAGCTTAAAGGTTCTGTGTTATTGACATCGAATGTTTTAGAATACGTATAGACCGATAGATTTTGTGCGTAACGACCACCGATACTAGTTGGGGTGAGAGGTCCCAGGAACGCGGCTCGGAGACTGCATGGACCAAACATACAACATACCTACCCAGCACGACTTTTAATAGGTTAAAGTACAAATTTCAATAAAAATAAAGTGCTCCGGCGCATGTTTGTCCACCGTTGTCAATTACTCAAATATATGAATTGTGATTCGGTAGCTAATGAGATAAAGTGAAACAATGTTTTAGAATGTATTGTAAATATTACTATATATAGTGAGTTGGGCATTATGTCGCGGTGGCCGGTGATGGTCGCGGCTTGTACATACAGTTTGTAACATAATAGTTATATCGATCGGTGGACGCTAGCTCCGCCGCGCGGCGTCGCCCGTTCCCGTCTCGTAATTAACGACATCTGTTCTGTCCAATACACTCGTACAGATATACAATTAACATAATTCATTTCTTTTTATATAATAGGATGTCACAAACGTTGCCAGTACATTTCTTGAGGACGCCTAGTTAGTTATAATGAATGGGTTTTAAACTCTCGTGTAAGTGATGCACTGGACTCTCCTTACTCCCGAACGGTTTTCTTTGCATACTAACCTATCTAGATGTATTTAGTTTTCCGTTTCTTGAACTTGTCCGTATGGTTGGTTGTGATGGTTTACTTAAGTAAGTTAGCTAAATATGGGTAAATGATTCTATTTCAAGTTAAAAATACTTACACATTTGTACTAAAAATTTAGCCTACATTAACATATATCTGTCGCAGGGCGCCGGCTAGTGGGCATTTTTTATTGAAATGTACTTAAAAGTTAATTAATTAGACGTGACTACAATTAAGATTTTTGTTTTAAGTTAAAATTACCTTGACTGTACCAACTAGATTAATGGACGGCCGGCGCTTGCGACACATGTATGACCTATCATATGCTTGCGATTATGTACAAAACGACAGATATAAATAAATAAATACATAATAATAATAGTAATAAAAAAAATCATTTTTCTACATAACATAATCTATCCATTACATTGAATGTTTTTTCTTGATATACTTATGTATGTGAAAAAAAAATTGTAAATTTATATATATATATGTATCGTGCTCAATATGTGACAGTCGGTGCGCGTTCTGATGTTTGTCTGTCAAATTTTAAAATGATGTACAAATAAGGGGGTATTTGGTGTTGTGAGGGCAGCAATAATAGTGAGCGGCACATCGCCCGTGACGTCACATCGCCCGTGACGTCACCAGCTGCGGACGCTTCATAGAAGGGCCTCGGCGACATACGTAAACTAATAAACATTTCTAAGTGTAATTTTCTTAGTGTCTTCATTGCCATTGGTTACCAAAAAAACGACAGGATGTTTTTTTTTTGTTTGTTATAAAACTTTCTTGTATATTATAGAAGAAATACTCCCGTTTGAAAGAAATTGTTAAAAAAAAAGCAATTTTGATTAAAACTGTGTCATACATCGAATAGTTATTTATGCGTTCCTCATGTTAAGAGTTGTTCAACATTGATTCTCGTATGTTCTAATGTAAGATATATTGTAATATAAATATTGTTTAAGATGTTGTGTCGAAAATAACAAGAACAGGAATAATTTTTGTGAAACAATGGCACAAAGAATTAACTAAAATATTATATATATTATAGAAACAGAAATGTGTCTATAAGAGCAATTTTTATAATAAATATTTACTGTTGATGAAACAAGACTTTCATTTAAACACAGACCTTCGGACTCGGAATATACGAAATAGTTAATATGATCAGAAAAATGACTTACGTGACATCTCTAACATATTGTTGTTTAAACAATGCTACAAAGAGTCAATTATAATGATATTCCATATTCAAACACTAGCTAATACTAACAGTTTGAATTACGTTCCTTTCAATGTGAGATTTATAATGTGCTGTTAAATTATTGTCATAATAAAATACATTCATTATATATATTTATTAAATGAAATACAATGTAACGTACATCTTATATATTTAATTGGTATCGCCGCTTGTACCCTGGATGCCGTGGAGAGTCCTCTTGTGTTTCCACATATC
>JAAAKD020000098.1:4233891-4244433 GCA_010014825.2 Danaus melanippus
CTGTAAACATTTGCATTTCGTAATGTATTATTAAAAGCATGTAAGTAAGAATTAAATAATATAGGTTTAGTTGTTATATGCGTAGGGTATGCACTGCTTATTTGCATCTATGGTGTGCACGCCACTGCTATAGGCTATAGGCGAACCATACTTAAATTAGACTTAAAATACCCAAATTTTTTGTCCATGCGAAATTTTATCTTTTGACCATAATTTATTAAATTAAACCACATAATACCCATGATAACAGCCTCTTCGAGACATCCGTATATATATCCGAGTAGGATCAGCTTGGACACCCTCACGTCCAGCGGTAACTTGGCCATGATACGTCCCAAATATGTTATATCGCCGTCTGAGACACACCACTCCCCGTCCATCGTTTTCTTCAAAGCACCGACCTGGTGATGAGAATTTCATCATAACTCATCATCATAACTGATATTGTCATAGCTTATAGATAATTAGTATTATTTACGTAAGAGAAATGACGCTAGCAATAATTTTCAACCTGCACACAAGGACGATTACCAATAAATACATACTTATATATATGTAATATGGGGATCTTTGGGGGTCTATCTTTGCCACAGTGGTATAACAGTAGGTAGATGCTTACATTTTATGAATTATTTCTAAAGTTTCCGCGCACCATAAACATAAAACCTTTGTGGAGGGTTGCAATAACCATCATAAACTGACCTCCTTAAGCACCAATATGGTCCGATGTATGTTGGACATGTCAGGAGGGTCCATAGCCAGTGCGAGGATATTGCTCGGGGGACCCATGTCCAGCATTTTGGACAGGAGGACCAGGCGCTCTAGAGGACATCGGATGATCTCTGGCTTGCAATCTTGGGGGAGATTGTCCTGTATCATATACAAGATATAACTTTATCATTATGTCTGAACACCTTGTACAGGAACTCCGGTATAAGGCTTAAAGGCAAATGATTGTAAGATTAAAATTTAAAATCAGCTGCTTCCAAAATCCCTTATCCCTATATCTGACTGTATTAATTTCGTTTGAAAATACACATATTAAATCAAATTTAAATTAATTTGATAAAATGATTGAATTTTAGATCATCGATCTTGGGAATAAGGTTGCAAATAATTTGACAAGATTAGTTTTTTAATATAATAATTACATATAACTTCTCATGAACCAGCCTATAGACCCGGCCGTCCCTGACGCGGCCCGCTCGGCCCGCACGCTGCTCGCAGTTCGTCTTCGAGGCCCAGGACAGTTGCAACGACGTGAAATTCGTGTTCTCATCAGCCACCAAGACTTTCATGAGACAGAAGTCGATAACTGGAATATAAGCATTTATTCCTATGAGAATATCAATAGCAAAATCCCACGCATCAATAATTGGAAATGTATACGAAATTTACAAATTGTTTTAATCTATTTAAAATTGTTAAGTATTGTTTAACTTTTGTAAGTAGAGAAATTTTCGACTTTGATTCTCTCCCTTGTATTCCCACAAGGGAACATAAAATGAAAATGTATAAAGTTACATACTTGGAATCGAATCCTCAAACAAGTAACAGTATATGTATGTGTATGTTTTAAAAAAGTAATTTTGTTCCTTTTATTTTTTATAGAATATAATAGTTTTACAAAAAGGTTGAAACTTTAAACATAGGTTAGGGTTTTTTTAACAACAATTACATTCTTGAGTGTGTAACGAGAACATACATGTATTTTTATATACGTTTAACTTTATAATCATTTTTAAGGGGCCCTTCATAAAATACTACACAATAAAATCAGCTTTTTTTAACCCCATCCCCCTTATTGTTACACTGTGTCATACTTTTTGTGACGCCCCCTAGAAATATTTCGTCACAAAAAACTAAGACCCTCCCTGCTAAGTATGATAAATTCTAAGTGATAATAGGCAAATTCTAAAAGTAAAATATGTATATGTAGTTATTATAATAAAATTTAAGTATATTAATAAATATCTTTCATAACATATAAATAATAAATAATATTTCTATATACATATAATAAACGGCGAATGTCAACTTGCAGTATAATCCACCCCTCCCCTCCCCCACCTTTGTCACATCTTGTCACACTCAGCCAGACCCCCGCCCCCTGTTTTCGAACATATTTTATAATTGGCCCTTAATAAATTATTTTCAAAAATCGTCGTTTAATGTTTTTGTTATTATTATAATATTTGATGAGTTCAATTTTCGGCTCTCGTAAGATTAATTTTTATTTTTACTCAATTATTTATATGGATATAAAATTGAAAAATATCTAAAAAGGTTCCTAATATTTTAAATATTTAAAGTACTCTCATTTGCTGTCAGTTCATTTGTTAGACCTGTATACCAGTACATAAATACATATATAATAATAGTACACAGAAACCATAAATTAAAATATCATTGAAAATAGTTATATCCAAATACTTATATAAATTTCTAATGTAACATACATTGGTCTGATGAACCGACTATATAATATATGCATTTATGGTCAACTTAATTCAAAGTAGACTAGCGCTTACCATTATCGATATTTACAAAAAATCAGTGTAATAAGACTGAATAGTTATTTTTTGCAATCAATTCTGATAAATATATCGAACTATGACAAATTAAAACAATGTTTTGAAATTACAAACATTATTTAAAAAAAAAAATGAATCAAGTATAAAATCTGCACCGTGATAAAACCGGTTAAGGCGTCATTGAATATAATTTTAATTTAACAATAACTTGTCTACAATTTCACATTCGGTAATCAAGTCTTCGGTAGTATAGTGGTCAGTATCCCCGCCTGTCACGCGGGAGACCGGGGTTCGATTCCCCGCCGGAGAGAACAACTTTTTTTTTATAATTCTGACCTATATTTTTAATTATATTAATAAAAACATATATATTTTTTTTTTTCTCTCCATTTTGAAAGTAAAAGTCATAAATAGAAAGTTATTTGGAATAAATATTTTTAATATACCTATTGGTTTGTAAATAATGATCCGTAATAATCGAATTTCTTCACCGAATTTTTCATAGCAGAAAGTAAATTTTCAAAATAAAATGTAGAATTTAAAGATAAATCGAAGTTTAGTTCAATATTAGTATATAACATATTTCAATGTAATTGTTATCTACAAAAAAATAAGTTTAATTTCTATATGTGAGTGTTTGTACTCACCATATTTAATATCTGGTACAGTGATGGAACTTTCAGCTATATTAGTGGCTAGTATGATCTTCCTGTGTCCCGCCGGAGCTCTTAAGAATACTCGGACCTGTTCATCAGCTGTTATAGTTGAATGCAGCGGTAGAACCCACCACTTGTATGAAGAGCACTCTTCATCTCCTACTTTCTTTCTGAAAAATATAAATTACTGGATTAAATTGATCTTTTCGGTAGATATTATTTTATTATAAATAATTCATAATACATTTAATTATTAATTAGATGGTTGAAGAAGGATAATTGAGGCTTCATAAAAATCAATAATGAATTTCTAGTTATATATTCTGATTACATTAATTCAGACAATAGTTTTAGTATTTTTATTGATTTACCTCAGTTCAATGTCCATTAAAGCAGCATATAACTCTTCAATTTCATGTATACCCGGCAGAAATATAAGGACTGATGGCAGGTTTGATTTGTCCCCATCCTCCTCTGATTTGTCCCTATCCTCCTCTTGTTTATCAATTTGTTCAAACGCATTCACCAGTTTGACGACTAGATGATACATTTGCGGTAAAATGACTGGCTCGTTAGATTTGGGTGTTGATTGTTGTAGGATCTGCAAAATATTTCAGCAAACCATTCAGAAGTTTTTTAAAGGGTCACTGAAAATATAAAAATTAATTTAAAATTTTACAAACATTTCTATAATGACTAGTGTCTGTGATTTTTGTATGAGACTTTATAATAAATAAATAATTAATATTTTTCTACCAATAAGTACTATTAAATATAAAATTACTTACAGCCCCAAACTTAGTCAATTGATTCAAATAAAATGTCTTTACAGTGAATCTAGGTTTATCATTCGTCACTTTCAAACATGAAGACATTTGTAAACCAGCCGGTGTTGGTATCAAGAAATAATCGGCAAATGCTCTACAATTGAATGTAGCAGACATTAAGACGACTTTGACACTCGGTGATACCGTGTAAAGTAGTTTTTTAACTACTAATAATAAAAAATCCATATCTTGCCCTCTCTCATGTACTTCATCAAGCACTACATGTGTGTATTCATTCATATTTTTGGCATTTACTGTAACAAATAGTGAAAATTGATATAGGTATTTGATTTATGTTGTATATACTCTAGATTTTTTATGACATACCAAGTTTTTGAAGCAATACTCCTGTCGTAACATAATGTATTCTGGTATCATTTGATGTTCTGTTTTCAAGGCCCACCTGGAATGATGAGTTAGGGATTTTTATCTTGTACTATCACATTTTTCTATTACAAAGGATATAATGATTTGATAATTGTCTACATGTCTTCTTAACATTATATATGTGATAAAACCTGCCTGATATCCAACTAGGCCTCCCACATCCCAACCCCTTTCTTGAGCAACTCTTCTTGAAATAGATATAGCCGCTATCTTCCTCGGCTGAGTTACCACTATTTTACATGGCTTCCTATTTTTATATGCATCATCTAATATCCATTGTGGAACTTGAGTGGTCTTCCCACAGCCAGTAGGACCTTCAATTATTACTACTGGAAATGCTTTTATTCTATCTAAAATCTAGGATAATATTTACAATTTATATTTTATGAAGTTTTGAATGAATTCTATATATATTTTGTTAAATATTATTTTCTTACATCGTCATGATAGGCATTTATAGCTAAATTCTTAGTATCCTCTTTCATCTGAAAGGAGTATTTATTGTAAACTTGTGCCATGGCCTCTTTAGTCAACGTCTCCAGGTTTTGTAATGACGAACCCCATGTTGATAATTGTTCCATAGAATCTAAACCGCCCGACATACTTTGGAAATTTTCACGCTCTCGCTCATTCTAAATATAAAAATATATTAAACATTATTTAAAATTTACTACTTAGTACAATTAAATAATCTTTATTAATATAAGATACCTTCAAATACATTTCTGTTTCTTTTAATTTTACTTCACGCGCATAATCAGTACCACTAACTACAACTGAATGACGATGTTCTTCTCGTCTATTTAAGTCATTTATAGGATCATCTTTTGTAATCCTTTGTCCACCGGTAAGAGGTCCACGCAATTTGATTATTTGACTATTTGACGGGCATGGATTGTTAAAGAACGCTTTGAGTTCTTCCATGCTTAAACCACAATAGCTTAACGATGATATGAAATTATTCTCAGCAGGCTACCAAGATAGCCCAATAATGAATACCGGCTATGCGGGTACATCAAAATGTTATTTTTTATGTATGAGCAACAGGTAACTTGACAACATAAACAAAACTGAAATATAACTATCTGATCTAGTGTTGTATATCGATAGTCCACTATCGATATTAAATCGATAGTAAAGGCAAAGCCGATAGTTACTATAAGCTATCAATAGTATCGTCACATGTTAATACTATCGATGGTACTTCTTAAGCAATACTATTGAAAGTGGTAATACTCTCGATACTATCGATACTTATACTTTCAAAACTAACGGTAGTATCGATGGTATTGTAAAATTTGCTATTTAAACCCAAAAACTATCGATACTATAAATAGTATCTATATTTCTGAACTAGAGATTATCAGGAATTATTCGATAGTATTGCAAGTAAACCCAAAGTGATGTCTAGAATAAAAGTAATAGATATTATATGTACTTGTATTTAATAGTGGTTATTAAATATTCCAAAGAACTTCCCTTATGATACCAACCAAATTAATATGTGTCAAAACATTCCATGAGAAATTCAAAAAATCTATTGACACCAGTTGGGGTTTGAACCCATGACCTAAGCGATCAGCGATACCTACATTTAATAATACTGGTTTGAAAACTGGTGCTATCCAGACAACTATTTGAAATACATAGCTCAAAAGTACTTATGCATTTTTGGGAGTTCAAGTCCTGCAGAAAGGGTCTTTTTTAAAGCTGGACTTATTATCACGGACCGCCGAAATCGTCTAGGTTCTAAGCATAATAACGATTTATCTATATGTATAAAATTTTCGTGTCGTAGTGTTAGCCAGAGAACTCCCCTGAAACGACTAGACCGATTTTAATGAAATTTTGTGAGCATATTAAGTAGGTCTGAGAATCAGCCAACATCAATTTCTCATACCCCTTAGTCATAAGGGTTGTTCACCCTTAATTTTTTTATTGGGGCGAAATTCTTTGTATTCATTTTTTTATAATGTAGCATTAAAAATACATAGAAGCCAAAATTTTTACTTTTTATCACCAACCCCTATTTTTTTATATGGCAAAACAAAGTTTGCCGGGTCAGCTAGTTATTTATAAAAACAAATGACAACTTGTTTTTAAAATGTATATATGTATTTGAATTATTAATTATATTTTTTTGCCCACATATTGATTAACATTCTTATTTTTAAAATTCATACTTCTTCTTCTACAATTACAAATAAATAAATTATCATTATTTTATTTCATATGAGTGAAAACCTTTGCTTTCATTTAAGAATGTTAGTATTTTGGCAAAGGTACGCGTACGAAGACAAGGTTGAATATGATCCAATTCTTCAGCTACTAGTTCTCCAAACAAGATATACCTTCTATCTTTTTTGTTTACAATTTCCCTCATAATCTTGCAGTCATCACAAGTTGACGTGAAATTTATATCCTTTTCTCGCTCCTTACTATAGTTTTCACCCTTAGGCTCCTTCTTAGGTAGCAGCAGCGACTGAGATAAATCATTGTCCCAATCTTGACAATTAAAATCAACATTTTACGAGCGTTTTCTCTCTGAAATTCAAAATCACATGGAAATCATATCTTCCTCTTCAATAAAATATTTTTCGCACTTATAACATGCTCTTGATTAATAAATTTGCTAAAATATAAATACAGCGTATTAATGGATAATATCTGTGACTAAGACGCAGAGCCCGTTGAGGCTGATAGAACAACAGAAAAGTCTTTTCAGTGAGGATCCCGAGTTTGGGATCAAATATTTTATTTTTTTAAAATATATTTATATGTTCAGTTATGGATTTATATGTATAATTAAGAATAATATATGTACTCACTCATGTATCAAATGTGATTCATAATAAAACAATCCAATTGCAACTTTAACGACAATTATTAATAACCACTATTAAAAACGAGTATACTCTATTACTTTTATTCTATAGGTACATCACTTTGAATTTACTTGCAATACTATCGAATAATTCCTGATAATCGATAGTTTAGGAATATTGATACTATCGATAGTATTACCACTTTCAATGGTATTGTTTAAGAAGTGCTATCGATACTATATCGATAGTATTAGCATGTGACGATACTATCGATATTCTCGATAGTTTTCGAGTTCAACTATCGATAGTCAAACTATAAATGGTTATGCAACACTACTCGAATCTCAAAGACAACATTTGTTAAAAATCGGACCGCACTCCGCAGTATTGTAACATCGAGTTTTTAATTGTATTGCGCGCACTTAGCGACAAAATCGCCGCAGGGTCGAAAAGTCTGCAACAAGTTACAACTTGTTTGCGTCGCGGCGGTCTATCGGTTTTTTGTAATACGTAGGCTATTTTATGCTGCAAAGCATTTTTGCCGCGCCAAAAAATTGATAATGCGCGTCTAGCTTAAATTTTTAAGTGTTGTCAAATTAAGTATAGATACAAAATAGACTTAAGGTTTACGTTGATACTACTATCTTATGAAAAATTAATACATATAATCCAAAAGAAAATTCAATTCATTATTTTTACAAGATTATTGTACTATAAATAAATTACCGATTGAAATTGGATACACTTTGGTGAATCCAGTACTTTTTTTTATTTGTACAAATACGTGAAATTGGTTTCTATGAATATAAATAACTAGTTCTTGTCCGCGACTTCATCTTTATCAGTATCAGAATTAGAAATGTATACATTATTAAGTGAACTCTGTTCAACCTTAGAGGTAGTAATCGGGTTCACTACTATTGCAGCGGTAAGACCCATCTTTGAGGAGTGGCTGAAGAGACGCCACAGCGTCCTCACCTTCCGCCACACTAAGGTGCATACCGGACACAGAAGATTCGGGAGATACCTGTTTCGAATTCATAGGGAGAAAACGCCCGGGTGTACACATTGCGACGACCAACTAGACGACACGATGGAGCATACGGTGGCGTGGTACCCTGTTTAGGATAAGCACCACCGTGTTCTCAGATCAGCCTTCGGGGGTGCCACCTCTCGCGCCCGGCATTATTTCAGGTCATGGTGCGGGGCGAGAGTCACTGGGAAGCCTGCTCCATCTTCTGCGAAGCAGTAATGCTACATAAAGAGGATGCGGAGCGCGTGAGGGAGCGATCCTCCTCACGCCCTAGCCACCACAGGGAATGCTTCAGGCGTTGAGGATCGCGAAACGATCTTAGCCACTGAAAGCGCGGCTCTGCGGATTGCGAGCAAATTTTGTTGTCGCCCGATCAGAACCAGACTCAAGCGTAGGGCGGGTAGCGTGCAGCGCTTGCCTCAAAGAGCCATAAAACCACCACAGGAGGAGGTGCGGGGAGTTTGTAGTCAGTAGGAGTCTGACACTCCCTCTTGCCCCTTCCAGGACAAGAGGCGCCCCTTGATGATAAAGGATCAAAAATTTAAAAAGATACCAGTAATGCTATTAATATGAAAACGTTAGGTACTTATTAAAATATTGGTAAATTAATTTAAATGAAATTTAATTAAAAACTAAGTACAGTTATAGGGCTTTGTAAATAATATAATCAAAGTTAATATTAATCAATATATTTCATACCATACATGGCATAACAAAATACGCAGATCATTTAAAGAACTGGATATTTCAACTACATTACCTTAAGCTAAACACATTCACATATTATGCATTTTTATAGATTGCCACCATTGATATTTTTATCATCATGCTGGCAACACAATACCAAAATGTTCAAACACGGATATGATTAAATACTTTTATAACATTTAGATAGTAGATTATTTTGACATCTACACAAGTTCAGGGGTAAAATTTATCTAAAACTAGAGTGGAATCTTTTATCAATCTAACTTCATGTACAGATTAAAATGTTTTAAGTACAAAAGAAAAATATACAATCTTAGAAAAAAATATATATATTATTTCAAGCTAATTAATAATTAAACACATACAACTTTTAAAATTAAACAAGTAAAAAAAAATTATAAATCATTTTATTTGAAAATAATCTAAGGACGAATTTAGTTCGATCTTTGGTTACTAGTGGAGGTTGGTATTACAATTCAGTTTCTTACGTTGGTATTAAAGTTCAGTAATATTTTTTTTTTTAGTATCTGTTTGAATAATTAAGAAAAGTCCATTTATTTAACACCTCCATTTTCTCTGACTAGGAATATTGCTATTATAATGTGTCACTGGTAAATCTAAAGATATGTATTTATATGATTTAGTACAGCTCCCAATCCATATGCAGTATTTAAATCATGAAGTAGAACACATGAGAAAATGCAGAAAGATATTTTGAATTGTAGAAATTTTCTATAACATAATCAACAAACAAAGCTTTTGCTGTATATTTTTTAAAATAAGTACCTTATTATAATACTAAGCGACTTTAAGCTACCCAATAGTCACACCTTAAATGCTAATTACTATATAAAACCAAACACCAGACCGGAAAGAGATTACAGGGAACATACCTTAATACAAATAAACATTTAAAAGCCAACAACATTATACTTAATTCGTAATCAACATTATTTAAAACAATTTAAGTTAATATGTTGAGAGCCAGTGCCTCGCTTGTGATATATGTAAAAATATAAAATGTCTGTCTGTCTTAGCAATGACGTTATTCATAAACAAGCTGAAATATTTAGGTATTGTTTCTTTCTAATTTACCATTTCATTTGCATACAGTTAGAGAGAATTGGTAGCCCTAAACAGATTTTGCAGTCGGAGAAGCAATAAATTTCAATATATATATATATATTTTATACATTTCACAAACAAGACAGACATTCACATCTCGTCTGCCCGTGATAACGGTTGCTGAAAAGTAGCCGAAACGTCGGGATTATGTAGTTTTAAACAAAAATAAAGTCGTCGCGTAGTATAATCCGAAAAACATTAGTTTCATTTAAATGAATAAAACTCGCGAAAATCTCAGATCTCATTTCATAAATATGAAAAATATTCCACTTAAAGCAGCAGATCAAAACTTTTGCCAAAATTTACTAACTTTAAAGGATTTTTTTTTTCAAGAGGGCACTGGCTATCTTTGATCCAATGGTCAAGTTGACACAATATTAAACAAGAAAATACATTATAATTTTATCACATATAAGTAACAACGTAGTTCTCACTTTATCTATATCA
>JAAAKD020000098.1:4349523-4359777 GCA_010014825.2 Danaus melanippus
GTACACTCCCACTGATAAATAACAGTTGAAAAGTTTCACTCTTTATTACATAAAGATATACAATTAAACGAAATTGCTTATATACGAAATACAAATATCAAATATTCTTCTTAAGTAAATCAATCCAATACATTTTTACAAGGAAATAAGAATGTGAGTTATATAAATGAAGTATAAATAAACGTTTATACTCACAATGACGAAAATGGCTCTAAAATTATAAAATTAAAATGGATTTTGAGTGTTATTAGTTGAAAACATAATTCCATCATTTCATATCACTAAATGTTATACGTCTACCTTCTTAGAATTACTTTTCAGATGGAGGACATAAATTCAATAAGTCAATAGTGTGACCTCGATAGTTCAGAGGCTGGGACTTAATAAGATTTTGTTACATTGATTTTATCTCAGAAAAAATATTTGTATTTCAATAAAACATGACAAATTTATAGATGTGGCTGGAATTCAAGCTGGAAAGAAAAAGGCGAAAAGACAAGTTAAACTGTAGGAAGAAAATAAAAAAAAATACTTTAGTAACATTTTAAAATAAATAATTTAAACAATATTTGAACGACTTAATGATTTGTAATAGAATTTATTTTGTATTATTATTTAAATATTTATACTTTTTAAATTTGAAGTAAAGAATTTACTATGATCGTGTTAGAAAGGTGCATTCCTGATTTTATTTACAAATAGCGGAGAGATATTTGTATAAGAAAAGGTTGTAAAGACACCGCATCGATATTTAAGAATAAGGAAACGATAACTTGCATCTGTTATTCGACATTATATGCATATTAGGTTCTTATAAATACTTTTTGGTTAGACAAAGAAAATTTCTTATTAATAAGAAGCTGACATCTCTCTGACTTCAGTTTCTTTAATTATCTGCGTACAATAAACCATTGTGAAAAAGTACTAACAAACCAATATATATATTATTACAATATTGGTATATTTTAAAGTATGTAACACAGGGTAAATAAAAACAAACTGAATTGAAATTAAACTAAAATGAAATAAGTATATAAGGTTGACTGATATTTTAAAACACTACTATTTATTGTACTGAAAGATGGAGAACAAATATAGTAAGTAGAAGTAATAGTTGTCTATTTTTATTATGATATTTTCTGAAAATTCTTGTCCATTACTCAGATGTATCTTTTATATGGAAGTTATTTCCGTTCGAGAGACGGTCTTGCCGCCAGCCTTCATATTTATATGGTCACTTCATTTGAATTCACTTATTGCATTTTAACTTTATTATTGTTTGTATATATACATACATAGTTTTATAACATACAATGTACATGAAATCATAATGAAGTTTATCTAAGTTTACCAGTTTGAAAAAAAATTACATGATTTGCAAAATATTAAAATGTCTGTCAATGTTTCGTTATATATAAACTCTTAATAATTACAGAAACTACAACAATAAAATTGGTCTCTGTATTTTATTTGTTTTAAAATGCCTCACCTTTTGTGCTATTTTGTATAATAAAAAAATTCAAACGGTATACGGAACGTATATTCTTGGAAATAACTCAATTTTATAACATTTTAAAACTCCGGTTCTTGACTAACTGGCTTTAATTAGTGTGTTAACCCACTTTGGAGCTTAATCGATTAAATTTTAAGCAAAATATGCTTTACATTTAAATGAAACTGTTTTTCGGATTATACTACGTGACTTTCTTTTTGTTTAAAACTACATAATCCCAACGTTTCAGCTACTTTTCAGCAACCATGATCACTCTGCCGGCACCCAGAGCGGTACGCCAAAAAATTAAGAAATCGATGGCGGTGGGTAATAAAATAACAAGACCAACTGACAGACATTCACATCTCGTCTGCCCGTGATCACGGTTGCTGTAAAGTAGCCGAAACGTCGGGAGTATGTAGTTTTAAACAAAAATAAAGACGCGTAGTATAATCCGAAAAACAATCGTTTCATTTAAATAAATAAAACTCGCGAAAATCTCAGATCTCATTAAATGCTTTACACTTTAAAAAGAGCTGACAACCATACACTTCGGGACCAATACATACCAAATGAAGCAAGTAGACTGGATTTCAAAATTAAAAAAACGAAACGATGTTGGTGAACCCACTGATATCTGCGGAACCACAGAAAGATATACATATACATATGGCATTTATGTTACATTTCTAGTTGATATGAAATCGTGCATGCAACTTATCTAAAGCTTTTGAATTTACTCGACAAGACATTGTTTTTGACTAATCACTTATCACGGCATAAACAATTTTAGGAGAACATTTAATGAATAACCATCAACATTATATAAATTATACTATTGGCATTTCTGCTTTAGTAGCTTTTGTATTGTCTACAATGTTATTGCAAACCGTTTTCATTTTCTTTGTAAACTGTGTTCATTGTTAACAACTTAACATAATGTTATTCAAATCCACAATCACGATCTGTTAACAGTTCAGACGAAATTTAAGTAAGAATAGGTTTATGCACACTGAGACAATTTCATTTTAATAGCAAGCTCTTTACTATTGCCGTATATAACAGAATAACAAATATGTGTATTTTGTAATAATATTTTTTTCATATCAATCCATACGTTAGCTATATCTATCTTAAGGCGGATTTATTTCCTTTCGTTGGACTGATCTGTCGGAAGCCGGCGTCTCCTTTGCGTCTTCACTTCTTTGAAATTATTATTATTATTATATTTATTTTATCATTGAATATTGTCATAACTTTGAATTATATTATATTACGTTAACAATTATATATTAAAAAAATATACTTTTTTGACATGTGTTATAAATTGAAAATATTTTCTGCACGATCTAGACTTCGTTAATGTGATGTAAAATTTTGTATTAGAATTTTAATACATTCAGTTTGTTCGATCTGTAACTGTGACTTTTCTGTAACAAAATAGTGGAATATAATATATAGGCTGTTTCATTAACAGTGCAAATAAATGAAGCTAGTTTTGAAATACAGCAAAAATTTACTAACCGTACTTTGGTATGTTTTTATATTAAAATTTTGCATAAACTACAATAGAAAAACTGTTCCCTTTTCATACTTATTTTAAATGGCTCAATATCTTAAACGTTTTCTGAGAACCATAAACTACGTCAGACATTTAAATACAAAGTATATTTTCCTATTTGCTATCTTTACTTGGATATAAGTACGGTTCAAATCTCTTATTATTTGAAATCGTTTGCTGACCGTACATAATATATGTTTCGTATTTATAGTTACTTTATAATAGATATATTCATAATAAACAATTTATATTTATATAATTTTTATAACCTTCTGGTTTTAGCGAAGAAATAAGCTATCGTGACCTAACTCTAGTCGTTAAATAAAGTATTATGTGTTTTTAAAGCGTTGCAGGGGGAGGAACTTCAGTGCCTACTATTGACTACGCCCTACTGAATCAACACTAACAGTGCCTGGGACTTGCGACCCAGGTGTAGGTTTAAGGGTGGCGTCGGTTCGCGCCGAGATGTTCTCCTACGTCTCGGGTAGGAGAGCTCTCGGCGAGAACCCTTCGTCGGGGGAGATCCGAGCGGTTCGCCGGCAGGGGGAGGAGCGACTTATGCGGGAGTGGGGGGAGGACCTGGCGGAGCAGCCGTACGGTAAACGTAAAACGGCAGCGCTTCGCCCGGTCCTAGAGCGTTGGATGAGGTGGAAACGCAAATCCCTCACATACCGTCTGACGCAGGTTTTCACCGGGCACGGGTGCTTCGGTGACACTTGTGTCGGACGGCCAGGAGAGAGCCGGGAGTAGGCTGCCATGAGTGCGGCGCTGCGGTGGACTCGGCCCAGCACACCCTCGAGGTGTGCCCGAGATGGACTGCACAGCGCCAAGATCTCTTGGCGGTTCTCGGCGGAGTGGACTTGTCGCTTTCGAGTGTCGCGGAGAAGATGCTCGAGAGTGACAGGTCCTGGCTGGCGGTGTTCTCCTTCTGTGAGACGGTCATGTCCACGAAGGAGGCATCTGAGCGGGAAAGGGAGGATGCGGCTGATGCACCCTCCTTCCGCAGACGACGGACGGGGGTGCGACGGAGGCGATCTTTGCCAGGACCGGCCAGTCGCTGGTGTGCCCTGTTGCTGACAGATCCGGGGCACACTGATGTAGCGGCCGAGGGCTTTCGCAGCGGTTTTAGTGAGCAGGGGCCTGCCCTGGCATAGTCACATCCCTTCCGGTCCCATCCCTTCCGGTCCCACCAAGGCCGGTTGGACGGCTCGCAAAAAGAGTTTCCCTGCGACATCAAAAAAAAAAAGGTGTAGGTTTAAGGGGCCCCTATCTAACGCGCGTTAAACGCTCACCTCCCCTGTCCAATCTCCTCTCTCTAACTAACCAAATTTGAAAAGAACCTACTAGGGCTGCCTTCGAAGTACGTTCCAAGAATGTATTAATGTGAGTTCTGGACAGGCCCAAGTCTTTTAGTAGGTTGTAGAGAGATTTCGCTGTTATATCTCTCGCTCCAACTTCTACCGCGTATAAATCCACGACGGACCTATTTCGAGTGAGTTCGTTAGCGAGCTCGTAATATTTGTTGACTTTGATGGTATGGTCTTTGGGGATGTTGGTTTCCCAAGGAACCGTAAGTAACCGTAAGTAACCTCTATCATCACAACGCGCTTTAAATTTCGCGAATACAAAAATATATCCGGTCTGGAGGCCGACGCACATATATCCTCGGGCATTCTGTATTGTTTTTTATACGTGTCCATCATGATAGTCCAATCCGAAGCCGGATTAATTATATTAATTTATTCTTTAAGAATAATTCTCTTTGTTTATCTAAGCGATACTTTTATTAGTATAATTTAATCCTTATTCTCTTCATTGAGACGACAATATCGTTAAATAAAATCACAACAGGTTTTAAATTATCTAGTAATAATTTGGTCGGTTTGTGCACATGAAAATAAATTTCAAAATAGTTGTAATTATTTCTAAGTAATTGCAATATTGACTCTGTATTTTGAGTTCATAAATAACTATTTCTGCTTAAGTAAATGCAGAATATTAAAGATTATATTTTTACTCGGTTTTCTTATAACAAGTTTACCACATCTCGTCTGCCCGTGGTGAAGGTTGCTGAAAAGTATCCGAAACATCGGGAGCATGTAAGTTTTTACAAAAATAAAGCACGCGTAGTATATCTGAAAAATATAAGTTTTATTTAAGGTTATCAATTTTGTAGCACATGAAGTATCTACTAAAATTGGTTACATGACCTTTTCCCAAAAACAGGTTTTGAAAGTCGTATCTACGGTTAAATTAACGATGTCTTATTACAACAAAAATATTTAATACGCAGTGATTTTAAAAGTAATTGGTCTCATTGAGCTGTGAAATTAATTAAAGATTCATTAAAATATTTTCTATAACAAAATAAATGTTGGAAATGTAACAAAACATTAAAATCAAATGGATAGAAATTTTAATGCAACATAGTAAATACAGAATTGATTTCTTTACACCATCTACATTTTATTATCACAAAATTGTTTTCGAGCTCAGTATTTCTAGCAACAAAGCTTCAGATAATTTTTGAAAATATCTTCTTAGCGATTTTTAAAGAGTACGTTTTATATATTTTTAAAATGAACAATATTTTAAAGTCACATATAATTTAGTAAGAAATAATAATTAATTAAATGGCTTGTTATTCAACAACAATGTGTTGTTAATCTATAATCAGTTTAGTTTATTCGATTAAATTATTTTAAATATTATATATGTACTTAAATTAAAACAATTGTTATGATCATGATGTAAATAGCAGTACGTTAACTAAAAGATACAAAATAAAACTTACTATGTGAGTTAATCTTGATTCTTTCACTATTTCTATATTGTTAAAAATACAGTAATAGTTTTTAAATGAGATTATTAATATGAACAACACAAAAGTTATAATGTATAGCCAAAAAAATTTACAACAGGTACCGCATGTTTCTTTTCGTGTCAGTATGAAAAGGGAAATTGTTATTGCTATTCAATAAATATAGAGATAAAATTAAAAACAGAGCATTAATGAGGGTTAACTAATGTAATGTTGATATTAACTTTTTTATTTTGTATGTTAACCATTCAATAATTAACAATAAAAAAATTAACTAAATATTGACTGAAAAGATAAATTCACTCATAAGCATTTTATTTATATACATGTCTGTTACTGGCAACGTGATTAAATTGGCATTATCAATAAGGATCGGCCATTATTAAAAATGCCAAAGAGCGATGAGCAAGGTCCATATATTATAATGAAGAACACATTGATACGTTTACAACAAATATACACAGTTTTAAGTGAAGTCAACCAGTGGTTTAAGATTTTTATTCATCACACTTAAAAAATAACTTCATTTATTTCTTTTTTAAAGTGCAATACAATCAATCTCAACTCTCGATGAATAATACTAAGTAAAGCTTGCTTTAACTTCAGCTCTAACTTATTCCAAGAGACTTGAAAGTATTTGAGTTTTAATTTAAGCCTTAGGTTTTGCCGACATCTAAGATCACTTAATTTAATGTTTTATAAGGGTTATTTAAAGTTTGGTTGAATAGTGAATATCATTGAAATACGAAGGGTATTGATGGTGAACAATAAAAAAAAATTATAATTTCAGTTTGTATAACTTTTGCATATTAAAATAACAATAATATTTTGTACGTTTTATTCTAAAAGTATCAGATTACCAATGTTCATACTTTCGTGTCTATATTATTTAATTCACCTTCAAAAAAAATCATCAAGTAAATTAAGAATCTGTCAAATATTTTCTGTGCGATATTTTTTTAATTATGACATACTCGTAAATGTTTTTATTGGGCGATTGTCATCTTTGATCGTATTTTTTGCTTCGAAGATTTGTTATATATTAATTATTATTAGAACGTATTGTAATATATTAATTAATTAATTATTACATATAGTTAATAACACCAAATATTGTATATATAACTAAAAACTTTATCAGAATCTCAGATCATCACATTTCAAATAGATTATAACCGCCAGTCAATCTCTCATGAGATGGTGACCCGCTCTTTGCGAACATTTTAATCAATTTATTACGCTGGACTTTGTTCGAATAGGGAAATAATTTTTTTCTATTATATTCTCATCCTCTTAGAATTTTTAGACTAAGGACACTTTTTGCTCTATTCCTAACACTTTCAGAGATTCCCTGTTTTAAAATTCATCTGTTTATTTTAAATGAAAAATATGTTCATTGTTATAAATTACTGATATTTAATGTTTTATATGTAAGAAAATAAATCTATATTTTCATATAAATCATAGTTACCTCGCGAAGTCTCAGTTTACCGAGGTCGCTTTATTGACTTATTGAATTTTTGTCCTCCAACTGAAAGTTGAAACGTATCTCCGAAAATATAGAAAAGATGACCTACAAACATTTATATAAGGAGCTATTCTGATTGATAAAAATAACGTTATCAGATTTATAAAGATAAAGAAGAATTATATAATAATACAAAGGTAACAGAGTACTTTATGTATCGACTGAGTGTATATTTTTTATCGTTGTATCTATAAACAACAACTGACCCTTTTGGGATCCCAAATTAGAAAGGGATAAAAAGGTCGTAATTGAAATTCTATGGATTTTTTATTTGATAAACACAGACAAGGCAATAGAATTACTTATATTTTTATTACGTTCACTGTTTCTTTATTGTTAATACTACTTTTTGGGAAAGTACAGGAAAATTAAAGAACTTTATATATATATTAATAATGACTTTTCATGTCTATGTGTGTTTTCAAGTCATTGATCTTATGTATAAAATAAAATTAAATAAACTGGAACTGTAAATATATAGGTACGAAAGTCAGTACTTGCCAAATTATGGGACTAAATGTATAATGTAATCATTACATTTATTCTAAGAATATATAGAAATATAAAATATTTTCATGGGAACGGAAGCAATCAGTAAATTTGTAAAAAAAAATAAGTGTGTTAGTGAAATAATAGTAATATTTTCTGTATTTCCGAATTATAAAGAGCTAACGGTTCCTTGGGAAGCTAAGATCCCCAAAGACCATTAAGATCAATAAGTATTACGAGCTCACTAACGAACTCACCAAGAATGGGTTCGTCATAAATTTGTATGCGGTTGAAGTGGGAGCGAGAGGAATAACAGCTAAATCTCTTTCCAACCTACTAAAAGACTTGAACCTGTTCCGGAACTAACATCATTTTATTCTTAGGACGCACTTCAAAGCCACCTTCGTAGGTTCGTTACCAATTTGAAAGGGTAGAGAGAGGAGCTTGGACAGTGGAGGTCAGCGTTTATCACGCGTTAGATAGCGCCCCCTTAAACCTACACCTGGGCCGCAAGTCCCAGACTCGGTTGAAGCTCCTCTCCCTGCAATGCGATGGACAGGGCACCCGCACTGTGAATCCATTGGATGCTGAACATTCACCGTTTTGTTTCATATAATATGAATAAATTTTAAGAATTCGATAAGCGTTATTATAATTTTATTAAATGTTGAAATGAAAAAGTAATTATTCTTAGGCTACTACTTTCTTCTTTATTCAGGTTGGATTTCTTTTTATTGGTACTTACATAGGTTTTTTGGTACTGTTATTTATTTATTTTTATATAAAAAGTAACCTATTTTTAAATCGTTAATTAACTAGTAAAGGAATTATATTCTTTTTGTATTTACACGGCTTAAATATTAAAATATTTTTACACATAAGGTGACTGACACATAGGAGACGTTTAATCTATGACATACATCCAACATTTACTTTGTTGTATTAACATTACAATAACAAAATGCATATAAAGTAATTTTAAGGTAATTTAGTAATGTAAATAAAATCATATAAACAATACATGTAGCAATTACATTCACAAGTGTATAAAATTTTACGGGGTTTTTATTATAATATACTTATTATTTAAGTTAGATTAAAATGAAGTTCAAATGTAAAAATACAAGTCTCGTTCATGTTCCGCTGAGGAACGGAAATTACGTCCCAGATAAGATCAACTGATTCATGTTTCTGTATTGAAAATCGATGTTAGGTTATAAGGTGTTTATTACAGAGATTTTTTCGATTACATTAAATTTATATGTACCTAATGTATAAATACAAAATAATGATCGTGATTATTTGTTTATGTAACACAGTTTTAGTTTACTTTCGATATTTGTAAACTCCAATCTGAAATGGAATATTAACTTGATGTTCTTTTAATACGATGATTTATGATTGAATCATTGTTGTATTTAACAATAATAAATACTAATTGTTCATGTTAATACTTTTTGCAGACATTTCATTTTATAAAGTAATAATTGTTTTGTTATTTGTATTACAAAACATTTCTTATGACACTTTAAACAAGTATTTACACTATTTCACCACTCGAAAGTTATTAGAAGTTTAAATAATAAGATAGGCACATTCTTTATCCACTGTATTTTGTCCTTCATCACTTATTTCTTCATGGTTTTCGGCCCTACTGGCATTCCCTATGGTAGAGGTTCTCTTGCTAGCTTAGTTTTTGTTGAATTTGCCAATCAAGTCCACCATTCTTCATTACCTTGAGTGTTAATCTTTGTCGATCAAGTAGAAATAGTGGTTGAATTTCCTGTTCATCTTATTTATTTTGTTCCTCACAATCTTTATGAAATTCGATGAACAAGACTGAGGTATCGAGTTGTAACAATCAACATCAGTCTAAATAATTTAAGCACGTTCTTTGTCTTTTAGAAAAATCGCCTAAATTGGCGAATTGAGAATAAAATTCTAATCATAGGAATTGTTTACATTTATAACAATGACGGGGTTTTATCCTTGGTTAGCCGTAAGTAGAAATTTGTAGAATGTTTTTAAAAATTCTATTACCTTAAGAATATGTCTCGTTTAAATGATCCATTCATTACTTCTATGTTTGTTTCTCCTATTTTTAGACACATTTTGTTTTATATCCTTTAGTCATTTTCAATTATATTGTTAAAGCTTCTAATAACATTCAAGTGGCTTAATACTCCCATTTTACCTAAAACAAAATTGATATTAAACTATTTACCTTATTAGACGATTATATTTCATTTCTGTGCGGTGTAATTTTTTCGCAACGACGAATGGTGAGCTTGAGTAAGAGATTAACTCTACCACTCATGACGAACACCGGGGATGCGAAAGAGGTGGAAAATAGGATAAAAGGA
>JAAAKD020000098.1:4622347-4636530 GCA_010014825.2 Danaus melanippus
TCTTCTTTCAGGTGACTTTGGTTTAAATACTTAGCTATATTACTTTAACTAGTTTTATGTTTCTAAAATAGAAATACTTACATCTGGCCAAAATTGCAGCAGATAAATTTCAATTTGCGTAAAGTAGTTTTCACTAAAATAAAAATACGTAATACAAGTCATTAATAATTTTCTTATCAAGGTAAATAAAAAAATAATATTTTGTTACCTATTGGCGGCATTTTCATTATAGTATATTATTGCATTTCCTGTTTATAATATATTCAAGAAATTATGACTTGTCTATTTCCTTATGTATTCGGGATTTATTGCTAAGTACGTCAACTTTCTTCTGAAAGAATGTAAAATTAAAAAATAAAATGCTTAAATTCTTGTTGGTTTTTATCATAAAATAATAATTTTGCAAAAAAATCGGTCTTTTTAATTTTCATAATGACAATGAGAGTTATATGATTTCCGGAAATTTTTGGAATTTAAAAAACTCATTTTTTTTTATTATAAACTCTAAATGATATTTCGTGTTTTCTTTTATTAATTAAACAAATTTTCCGTTCGTTTAAGTCTTCATAAGTACAAAAATTATAAGCATAATGTGATATTTGATTTTAAAATATTACTAAGAAGCATAATATTATCTTTGTTCACTGGCTATAATTTATTGAACGCGACTATTATCGGCATGATATGACTGACATCTTGTCAAAAGTCACGTTAGTCAAGTGTCAGATTTAATAAGTCACTGGATGGATCATATTTGTTATTGCTAGAGGTTGTAGTATCGTATCAATTACATAAGTAATTTTATTATTTATTACAATGATACATAAATGGTGGCACAATTACATCCGGCGTAAAACAAAACCTATCCCAGGGGACGTAGCTGTTTTATGGAAACGTCGGCTTAGTTATGCTTATGGTTTTCTTGCGTGGAATGCTTTCGGTCTCCTGATATATAGTATATATAATGGAAAAGCTGATTGGGCGCATTATTACGGTCTTAAAACAGATGAAGAAGCCAAAATGTCACCAGGTACTCGTAGTTTCTTGTAAAGGAACATCAATTTATTGAGCATGAAATGTATTTTAAATTAATACTATAACATGAAATATATATTTAATTGCAGCACTGGGTTGGGCCAATACTTTAGGTATCAAAAATGCAAAGGTTTACAGAATATCTGGATTGACTAAAGTTGATGAATATGATATTGTAGATGGAGAGAAAAAAACACATGAAGAAAAACAAATAAACAGTGAAGAATTGGAAACATAATTTATTGATCTTTTGATTTTGTTGTAGATAAAAGCTTAAAATAACACTATCTGAACTTTAACTAAGTTATTTTATTATAATGTTGTATAATATACTCTCTTGCCTTATACTATGACAGGTATAGGGAAGTAGGAAACTTTAATAGAAGCATCCCATAAAATTGTATAAAGAGTAATAAAATAATTCAAATTTATTCACATATGTGATGATAAAGCCAAAATATATTTAATACTGTGAAGGCAATTAATAAGGCACTAAGAACATTTAGGAACGATAATATATACACAGTGTACTTATTTACAGTATCATAAAAAAACTTATGTTAAAATCACAGTTTCATAAGGCATTACACTGTTATGTTCAATAATTTGAGTGAGCGTGGCACGATTTGGCCAGTCTTCTTCGTTCCAGTTCCTGTAGCAAGGCCGACCTGAAAACATTGATTATATCAACAATTATACCTTAGTTAATGTTCATAGAATATGGAATTCCCTTTTAAAAACTTATAATATATATATTCTTTAAATGTACTATTAATCTAATTATTAAATAAATGCTACATATTTAAACAGGATTTGTATATAAAAAGTTCTAAAACTAACTACAAAAAAATTGTGCAATAAAGATGTATATTAGAAAGGTATATATTTTTCTTCAATTACAACAATTTTTAAGCCTTTATTATTTGGAAAATGTTATGCTCAGACCTGTAACCTAATATTGGAAGTATAAATTTTGATCTATAACAGTTTTCCAAAGTATATTTTTATGTTCTGTGCTAAAAAAAAATATTTTGCAAGATATTCAAGCATTATCTGATTTTCCATACATGTTTCTGTTTCTATAAATAAACCAAACATAGATAATTGTCTTTGCATATATCTCAACTGTTCAACATCACTAACTCAAGTTTTTTTTTGTTAAATACCTGTACTGTTCGTATTTCATGACAATCAACTGAAGTTCCTGTTTGTACAGTCTTGTGAGCATATCTGAGTAACAGTCTAGCTCACTCAGTCTGAACATATTCCAGCGTAGCTTGTGATCTAGTTCTTGATCAGCTGTGAACCAAGATTATGATGATATAAATATTCATAATAAAAATACATAAAACATGCATTCCATACCACTACTACTGTTTGTTTATAATATGAAAATGAGATTACTACTGATTACAATAGTACTATACAACAGAGAGAAAGCCATTATTCAGACAGTAATATCCAGTAAAAGTATATTAAATTAGAAATATTTGTATTTATGGATTGAGTTGAGTTACAACACAATTAAACATAATTAAATCTATAATGATCTACCTACATTATTAACAATACCGGGTAAGTGTAACTAAAACCTAATACAAACCTTTTGAGTATACAATCAGCCAGTGAGGTATTTCCTCCAACAAGTATGGTGGTACCAGGGCTGGTACAAGTGAACTAACAAGATAGCATCCTCCGACAAGACAGGGATGGACATATGTAGTCTGGTGAGTTATCTCACTGTTAACAATTAATGTATCATATCATTAAAATCATTAAAAACTTTTTGGTTTGATTATAATTATTTTAATTCACATTAAAATTACAATCATAGAATATATAAACATGACATGTTTATTTTTAATGTCTTATTAAACAATAAATTATAAAAATAAAGTAAACATTATAAAATGGTCAGTTATTAACAAAAAATATTTTTTATTAGGTATGCCAAATCTATTTTTGGTTAAGCAAAAAGAAACTAATTAATTTTTGTATTATATCTCCTAAAAGTTAAGACAAAAATACACTATTTAGTTATATTATGATTTTGAAACAATTATATTGCATCTTCTAATTAAAATAACTAACTTGAAATAGTAAACTCCATGATGTGGCGTGGAGACGCGGTGCCAGGGACGTGGTACGCTCTCCAATGGGTGTGTCCAATGTGTCGTCTGTGTGTTATGATCCATATAATAACGACGCCCACGCAATGTGCGGTCCGCTGACCAGCCCGGTGGCAAAGGTAGTTCGCATTCTTCCGAACCTACGTCATTATGTTCCATTAGTTTGGATTTACTCATATACTTATAGCTTATATAGTTAGAAAACTCAGCTTAAAATTTAACGATATTTTTGACAACAAACAGGTCATAATATATATACATATAATATATGAACATATATAAAGATGTGATGATTTATAACTTGTAATAGCTATTGATAATGACCATAATATGCAATGTGCCTTGATCTCGATGTAAGCTAAAAAAGACCACTTTCCCAATTCCTATATTATATCAAACTCAATAACATTGCTGTCAACTGCTTTTTTTTAAATATAATATAGAGTTTATTCTGGAATAGTCTACAGTTATATTTTTTTTTATTGATTTTAAAATATATGATAGTCTGGTATAATTTAAAAATTAAGTCATTATTCTTCTACAGTTTTACCTTGACTGGAAGAGATAATGTTGCCTTTATTATGATATGGAAGTGCCGGGAGCGCTGGACTGTTCACATAGTTAGAATATATCGGCGACGACTGTGTTGCCGGTGGAAATGCTGAAAGTCAAACATTTATATAACTGATCATAAAAATAAAGATAAATTATTATATTCATAAAAACACAGGATTATTTTATGTCATAAGCAAGTGCAGAGAAATATATGTATTAAATAATTCTTTATCAGTAATATTAGATGTTTTTGGCGGTATGATAATGATTTTGTATGTTTCATATTAAATCCAGCTAAGTGTAAACTATGCTAGCATCAAAACAGTACTCAAATTAATTCATAGCCAGGAGTGTATTAAGATTTCAAAAGAATTTTCATTTCTCCTTCTGTGGTAAGAACTTCAACAATCAGTTTATTATTCTTATATATGTATAAAAGTCCATATTCTTATAAATCAAATTCATTATATTCATAGAAATAGTCTCCAGCGCTGAACACATTATTTTATGACTATTAAGAAATATTTTGATTTTGAACACTAAATTAATAACATATAATTTTTATTAGTATAAAATTGTAAATATACAATTTGAAATATTATACTTACATTCATTACAATGTAATCTGATAGAGTGAGGAGAAGGAGGATGGAGTCTAGGAGTCAAACTCATGTTGGATGAAATCCGTGGAATACTCGACTCCCTTGAACTGTAGTGCTGGTGTTTCTGTTGTTGGACCTAGAATAAAAATATGTATATAGACTATACAAAAATATGTGGTGAAAATTAACAATATTAAATATAACCTACTTGCTGCTGATTTTGATAGATAGGATCTTCTGTCTGTGTCTGTCTATAGTACCTGTGACTTGTCTGTCGACTAAATGAATCATCAATTTCATTGAGGGTTGAGTGTGATGCCTGTACATAGGTTTTATATTAGTGTTATCTCAATAACTCGTATAATATTTGTATGTGATTGACTTACTAAGTTTACATCTAAATGATATTGAGAATTGAAATTACTTGAAGAGCTGGCTGAATCACCGGTGGATAGACTTGCAAATCTGAAATATAACAAATGATAAAGTGTGGCAATGGAATCTGTTCTTAAATATATATTTTATTGACCAAGATATTTAAAAACAGTATATAAGAGTATTTAGTAATTTACCTGTGAGCCAAATTTGGTACTGATTCACTAGGAGTATATTTCCCTGCATGACCACTTACAGTTTGGGCTTTACCAAATTTGTTTTCTATGCCCTGCATATGCCCCTCATTCGAGCCGAAGGGTTGGCTTCGCGGCCTTCGGTTATTTCCCGTTGTCCAGACATTTATTACTGCGACCATGATAATACCATAAAGCTAATTCTCAATGTCGTTTACTTATAACTAGAGCTATTTATTCAATCCGTTACAAAAAAAAATGGTTTTCAAAATCACTTACTAGGTAAATCTGGTGGAGTATCTTTTTTTACATATTTGCCAACAACCCCTTCGTTAATAGCTTTTTGTCCTTTACGGGATATCATAACTTTATATTATTTAATTTATCAAATATATAAACATAAAAAATAAACAAAGCAACCTATGATTGCCTTAAATAAAAATATAAATATAATTAATGGGAAGACACACTTTTCATTGTTTAATGACAATTGACAGAAAAACTGTAATCTTATTTTTAAGTCAATTAAAGTGACGTTATAGTGTTGCAATCTATTATTGCTTTCAAGTTGAAATTTAAACAGGAATTTGCGGTTAAAAAAAGCTCTATAAACACATTGTTTTGATATGATTCTTCTTATACTGACTTAAACCACTTATTTTCTATTTATAAAAAGAATTATAATAATTAATGCAACGATATTAAATTTTAACCATACTATATCCAGGCTTCATAAAAGGCAATATATAACAATATTTATTTTAAATTGTCTCAAAAGTATTCGTATCCAGAGCCGTAAAAACATTTACAAAAAAATATATTTTAATTCTATGCCTATGGCCATGTGGAATAAACTATAAATACTAATTACTACCTCGAAGTCGATAATAAGTAAGGAAATTAATATAAAAAAAATGTTTTATTTAATTGGTTTAGGATTAGGAGATGCAAAGGATGTTACAGTTAAAGGCTTAGAAATTATCAGAAAGTGTGATAAAGTTTTTTTGGAAGCTTACACTTCTATTTTGACCGTTGGGAAAGAAGTTTTAGTAAGTCCATACCTTTTCTTATATTGTTCAAAAGTTTTCTATGTAAAATTATCGATGTATAAACAAATATTGCCTAATTATTTCAGGAAGAATTTTATGAAAGGCCCCTAATTGTAGCAGATAGAGACTTATGTGAAAGTAATATAGATGAAATATTAAAAGAATCAAAAGCTCAAGACATAGCTCTTTTAGTAGTGGGTGATCCTTTAGGTGCTACAACCCATACAGATATGTTACTGAGGGCAAAGGATTTTGGCGTTGAGACAATGGTAAAATGGTATAATAGTTGTTTAATAAAATCACTTATTAAATTATTTACTTTTTTGTTATTATTACAAGAATACTGTTATTATATAGTACCACTTCCCATTTACATTAACAGTGAAGCAATGTAAAATCCCCAAGTTGACTAGTTTAACTTCTCCATGGATAAAACACTACAAAACTATACATGCATATTATCTAGTATTAAAAAATAATTTCTTTTAAATGCAATACTATCAAGAGTTGTCCAATTTATACAAAATTTAACTTAAGTAAACTTTATATTTTTTATTAAACCAGTTTCAAAATAAATTTCACAACTCTGAAGTTGCATTTTGAAGCAATAATATTTTAGTTAAAAGTCAAATTAGACTTGAAAGGGCTACTAAAACTTTCCGTTAACATAATACTTAATTTTATCAACAAAGTATATAATGTGTTTCAGATTGTCCACAACGCTTCCATCATGAATGCAGTTAGTTGTTGTGGATTGCAGCTTTATAATTTCGGAGAAACTGTATCAATACCATTCTGGTCGGACACATGGAGGCCAGATAGTTTCTTTGAAAAGATTATCGGAAATTACTCAAGAAATTTACACACTCTTTGTCTCTTAGGTATGATTGTTGATTGAATAAATGATCAATTTAACAACTTTTTACATATATTGATGGTGCTTGATGTTGTTTCAGATATAAAAGTAAAAGAACCCACAGAAGAATCATTGACAAAAAAAGTTAGACAATATATGGATCCAAAATTTATGTCAGTTAAAGAGGCAGCAAGCCAATTGGTAGAGATCATAAGAAACAAGAATAATGAGAAACCAGGTATTTCAGGAAATAAGTTAATTTTTATTTACTTTAACCTTAAAAAGGACATAAATACTTTGAAATGTATCTCTGTATTCCTAGAAAGTCAAATTATCATAAATATAGGATAAGAATACATTAATTTTAATTAAATATTAAGAGTAATCCAAAAAATGGTTTACTGGTTTTAGTATGGAACAATTTCTTTATATATCTATTGTTGATTGAGAACAATACTAGTATTATAAACATTAAAATATTTTTATATTCAGTATCTAAATTCTAAAAGATACAATTATAATGTATGATATTTAGTTTATCACTTTATTTTTTCATTGGGTTCTGAGATTATTGATAATTTTTTTGTTCACATCACAAATGGAACAATTTGTCAGATATCGTTAACCAAATTGTGATGTGAACAGTTTTTAACAAGATGTTTTGTAAGAAATTATATTTACACTAACTTTGATTCATTTTCCAGATCTAACAACAGAAACCCTTGTCGTCGGTTTATCAAGAGTTGGTGCCGTTGATCAAAAGATAGTTGCTGGTAGCTTAGAATATATGCAAAATTGTGAACTCGGACCCCCACTACACAGTCTTGTTATCCCAGCTCCTAACTTGCATCCACTTGAACTTGATTACCTTGCTCAGTTTAGGTAGCTGGTTCACCTGGTCAAGTGTTATTAAATGAAACCGTTTCTTTATAATACATATTTATTGGCTACAAATGCCAAAAGTTACTCACAACAACATATTTTGTTGAACAAGAGAATTATTATATTAAATAAATGTTTAAGAAGAATTTAATTATATAGTTTTATTATTATTTACAATTGCAATAATTAAAATGATATTATAAACATATTACAAACCGCTACTACGAGAAATAACATTCAAACTCATTGTTGGTCCTCAAAGCTACCAAAGAAACTACCACATACAAATATTTTAAAATCAATCTTGAGTCATAAACATTAAAAGGTACATTAATTATTATTTGGTCTAAGTTGCGTATTATAAATAATGAAATTATAAAAATATACAAAAAACGGAATGTAGAGATACCAAAGGTGAATATTATTTATATAAAAAAAATCATAATCGCTACACATTAAACATCTCTAGATAATATAACTGGAACATGGTGGGTCACATTAATTTTAATAACATAATTAATAGAGGCATGGCTTACGACATAATAATTTTACACTATGTCACACTATGACAAGTTTTAAATTAATGTTAAAATTATACAGTCTTTAAACTTAATTGTAAGGACTACATACATGAATACTAATATTAAATATATAAGAAAAGATGTTCGTGCGTTCTATTCGTCAAGTGAGATTACAAAACTGGTTTACATAAATAGATATGAATAGAGTATTTAAACAGCGGACACCTGCTGGTCGTCATCCTCGTCGTCTGGAGCATCGTGATAGTAATCGTACGAGCGGGTGACACCCTCGTGTGAGTGCGCACGGCTGAGTCGTTCCAGACGCGCGACCTGTGCAGCGAGGGTGTACGGCATCCTGGGTATGGGTGGCAGCGGTCGGACGCAGTTGGCCGTCGTACATGAACCGTGGCCGCTGTCGCTAGATGTAGCTGAACCGGTCTTCCTTAATGGCAAGTTTACTAATGACGTCACACTGCTGCTTTCCGCCGATAAGTCCACGGGCAATGGCGTCGGCGTATCTGAATGTGATCTCTCGTGCGCTGCACGGGAACAACATATCCCGGGCCCAGGATGACCGTCCCGACGTTGCGAGCAAGGGGACGGCCCCGGAGGAGGAGGCCTGGGTTGATGAGGTCTGGTCTTAGCAGGCTCAGATAAAGCCAGTAGTTTTCGTACAGCCTGGGGAGAAGCTGCTCCAAACTTGTTTCCGGCGAAACTTTTCTTACTCTCGCTTGCCGATGAAGCACTACTGGTTGTGGAAAGGGAAGGCGAAGGATGCCGCCGCCGCGGCATAGTTGGAGCAGGTCCAGAACCTTCGCATTCTAGAGACAATGCATGAAGACGTTCTTCATCTGTCTCTACATGCATTCTATTTAGATATGCTTTCACTCTCCGGACCATCTGTGCTTCTTCAAACATCTTTTTCGGGTTAGGAACGTTGGAAGATTTCTTCCTTCTTTTAACTGTCACCTGTCCTTGTTGGACTCCTGTTGTAAGTTGATTCAAAGCTACCATAGCATTAGACGGTGGTTGTTTCCCTAGTTCTAGCAGTGTGAGGAGATCATATGGCGAACTGCACATATTGGTTAGAGTTCGTACCTCCTTAGCAATCATGCGCAACTTTTCAAAATTAACCATCCCTTCCACTTTCGTATCGTTACCCAGATGAATGAATGTTAAATCTTTTCTAACAACTGGATAGAAGGGTATCACTGGCGATCTTCCTTGCTCTATCGTTACTAACTGACGATATTTTGACATATTTCTGGAAGGATCCATCAGCATTTGAAGATCAGAGAACAGCTTGTTATATTTCGTGGGTAACTTTTCCCAAGTCATTCTTAATCTAGATACAGCTCCATGTCCCAATCCAGATATGATAGCGAACATAGAATTGAAATTCTTACACTCCTTGCAATGACGAGCTACTTTTATGAACTGTTTTATGATTTTAGATCTTCGCACAATATTTTGTTCATTGACGACCTCAGTGACGACCCAGAACATTTCTTTGTTAACCAAACCAGCAAACTGAGACAACATGGGGGTTCCATACCTACTTTTTAAATCAAATAAATCGTCAACATATTCGGTGCTTTCAATCTGTCGGAATATACAGAAATCCTGTAAGGTTAATTGCACAGCGACTTCAACAGCATTCAGTTGTAAGAAATGTACAACGCTTTCCCTTAAAAGCTCTGGTGCCATTTCGTCTGGCACTAATGTTTCACTTACGCCATTTGTCTTCAAATAGTACCTTGAACTCAATCCTATACGTTCAGCAAGATTTTGCAACTGATCTGGTAGGCGATGTTGTTTTATTATGCCTCCTTGTGCTACAGATACTTCACATAGCGAAAAATTTGAACTAGGATCAGTTATACCAAACTCTTGTAGAGTAAGCATGACGACTTCTCTAGCAGTTGTCTCTTTGTGTACTAACAAGTACTTGCATGTTTGATCAGCTCTATACACTTTTAGTACATGTTCAGGATAGTCTGATGATTGATATTCATCATAACATATTGATATGAGATCTGGGTTGCTGTGTGAGTTGTAGAATGATGTACTGGAATTAGGTTTGTGCAATGACTCAGAGTGTGAAAGAACACTATCATCATTATGAATGCCATCATTGATAGTATTTTTAGGAAGTATGTTCATTTTCATCAAAGCTTTTTGCAATCTCCTTTTAGGACCCAAGGTCATAAAACCTTTTTGGGGCTCCTTTTTGATATTCATTTGTTGCGGTTTTTTGGTTGGAGATTGAAACATTGGTGTCAATGTGATGGGGTCATCACTCAGGAGTTCTGCCGTTGACAATCTAGCTCTGGGGTCCGTTTGCCAGCGAACCATATTTGCGCCCCCTCTTTGTCTCGGAGAGTTTTCTGGCATTAACATCATCTGCTTAAATGCTAATAGATTACTTTTAACTGTAATGCTCAAATGTGTTGAACCCGTAATTATTTCCATGGCTTTTGCATGACTTACATGTTGAAATGATTGACAATTAACTTCCAATATTTGATCCCCACGTTTCAAACCCACATCTTCAGCCTTTGAATGTTTTTCAACTTTCAAAACAAAAATTCCATACCCCCTTTCATAGCCTCCCAATATAGAAAAATATAAAGGCTCATCTCTTGTTGGACGAGACAAGGTTACACTCCTGGTCCTTGCTTTTGCAGAACAGGCAATATTTAACAATCTTAACTGTGATTCCATTTTTTCTTGTTCTAAAGCCAGTTCAAAGTTCTCTAGAAACTCCATCATGTTTGGGTCTGTTTCAAAATCAGTGAAATGGTTATTCACCCAAAGAAGTACAACTCTTGTGACTTTATCACGAACTGATGGTTCTGAAAACCAGGCAAGCAACTGTTTGGCCACAACCAGTGGGCTTTCTATAAAAGTTCTATGAGTTAATAAGAAATCTTCAACATATGTGGAATCACGTGAGTTATCTTCAATAAGTTGTAGCATCAAATGTTCCGGTGTCCCTCTTATGACTACATGACCTTGTTGATGACCAGAATCCCCTGCTGCCCCTCTATATTCAGTAACAAGGACTATTACACCATTTTCATTCTCATGCCTTTTGATGTTCTCTTCACCTTGATGTAAAATGCGGTAATAATCTGTTTGAGTAACGCAAACAAATTGGCAATCATCACATCTAGTAGTCATAATCCCTCTGTGATATAGTTTCTCCAAAGTAGCTTCTGCCATACCAAAACTATCACCTACATTCAGGTACTCTATGTCTCCATTTTGATGCTCAATACCAACTTGTCCATTGATAAGAACAGACCATGAGTCATGTTCTTCACCATCATTCATAACAACCGTCTCAGCTTTTTCAACAACAGCAAAAACCATAACAGCACACAGAGCCCTCCTTACTGTCAGAGTCATGTTAGTGAATGCTTTTAAGTGTTGAGTAAATTCTAGAAGAATTTCTATATCCTCATCAGTTCTTTCACTTGGATCTTTCTCAAGGCATTCTCTTACAGCATCACGGACAGTCAAGCTGTCCATACTTTCCTCTAAATCTTCTTCCTCCTCAGAGTCTACTATAGACTCAAGGAGGCCGGACAGATCCACCTCCATATCCATATCCAATGAACTGTGTACTGAAGTCATTGTGTCGCTGCCACTGTATGCAGAGCTTGTGTCACTGGCGTTTGAACACTTGAGTGTGTGAGGGTACAGCTCTGGACTGTGACGGCCACCACGCCCACCTCTCAACATCGTGATTTTTCTGGCCTGGCTTTATTGACTACCAGCTACTGAAAAGAACATACATATTCTTTATATATAATAAATTAATGATGAGTACTAATATATTAGAGAAACTGTTGTATATATCAAGAGTTAATTAAAATAGTCACTTTGATTGATTATTCTTGTAAAAACAGTAGAATAGTTAAAAGAGTAGATACTAAATAAATCGTCATGGTACATTTTCCGGAAAGTTTAAAATTGCAATTATAGGTTTATGGTTCTCAACACAAATATTACAATTTAAGCGATATGAGGGTCGGTTAGAGTGTGAAAGGATATTTATGATATAATTGATAATATAATATCCTAGAGGACTTCCTCCACTGCGTTAGGAGAGTATTAGTGTATGTTAAGTTTTGAAATAATTCTTACAAATCTAGTTTCTTATACATAATAATAACTTCTTGTAAGACTAACAATATGTACAACATAGAGATATAGTGTGTGCAAAGTGTTTATCAATAATATTATACTGAACCTCCACAATTTCTATTTATTTTGCATTCATGGCGGAACTGTCAGAGCTTCCATGTTGCTTTCTAATAAGTCTGAGACCAACGGGTAAATTATAATTCTCATACACTTCTTAACGAAACAAATTTGATCACTATACAAATTATATTATATGAAACACTGGATTATTTAGTTTTTCGAAAGCGATCAAGACGCCAAAAAATTTAGAAAGCTACTTTCTCAACGTAAGTATCCACATAGAACAGATAATAAATATTTTTATTATTTATTTGAAATCCTTTTAAACTAAGCATAGATAACAAAAAGTAATGCATGAGTTTAGTTAATAAAAAAACATGTTTATCAATACAATAATGTAAAAAACCTTTTCCGCTTATTAATGATGTTTATAAAATATCTCTTTTAAGTTTTAATAATTAAAATAATATATTAAAATTACATATATATGTATTAAAATAGCGAATTTAAAAAATTCTCGGTGGAAGTATGTAAATAGTATTTAACAATTACATAAATTCAAATACTTACATAGATATAGCAGACTTTTTATATTCTTGAACGCGGTCTTAACTATAACAATAAAAATAGCCTTTCCGCTTATAACGTAAGTGATATTCTATTAAGTCTTTTTTAATATAATTCTTTTATGTAGATAAATTAAACTTCCTAATAAAAAAAGTCATAAATTAAAGCATTGAAATCTTATAATATTAATCATTTAACATTAAATCACTATTTAAAAGTGCGTCGGTCGTCTCTTTGAACATTTTTATATCTCCATCTATTTTCAGAAATAGGTACTTTTGATTGCTGGCGTTTTCGCATCAAAACCAGTGATGATTATCTTTTAGCTAGATAGCTTTTGTAAATTGATCGTTTATTCTAGTGGAAAAAGTCGCAGAAATATATTTGTGTTATTTGTGAATGTGCAAACAATCGTAATTATCTAGCGCCCAACAATAAAATGCGTCTTGATTCAATGTCTGAATCGAAACGGATGGTGAGCGATGGCGAGAATACGGTGATAGATTTTTGGTGTTAAGAATTTGCTCTGTGTCATCGCCGTTTTAGTTTTCTATTACACTAAAGAGGACTATATTTGTTTAATTTTGACGTTTTCCGTGTTAATATTTCTAATTATTTAAATATTTCGACGATTATTGTGTGGAAATTAATATTGTCATCGACTGACCGGCTGATATTACACGAGGCTTGTATGTATATGTGACTTCTGCCTTCTGGTAATAGTGACACGCCTCAGAAAATAAATCTTAATTTTATGAATGGACTTTTCATATTTTATTATTGTGGCGTTTTTGTGATAAAGACGTTTTAAAATTACGTAACTGTTGAGGAATCTTTGTGTATTAAAGTATGGCCTGAGTGTGACCACTCCATTACCATCATGTGTGACGAAGGATTGTTTCTTTAGGCTCTAACATTTTGCTGCGACTTTAAACCGAGTGCGCATTTGACTCCTGGATTGGGCTGGATCATGAATCTATCCGAAACAAAACAAGTTTTGCATTGATCGTTCTCGACTTATTGTCATTTCGGACGCTTTTATATAAGAAAAAAATGTCTTCGGGAACGTTTGTTGATAGGATTGATCCTTTCGCTAAGCGGTCGATGAAGAAAAAGACGAAGAAGTCGCAGGGGTCCTCGCGTTACCGTAATACGCAGGACGTAGAGTTACAGACATTGCCTTTTTTTAAAGGTGGGTTTAACAAC
>JAAAKD020000098.1:5136842-5156021 GCA_010014825.2 Danaus melanippus
TCTTTGTTAGCAAATATTAGGACTCATCAGCAAGGATTACACAAAACATGCAAATCCGACGGCTACCATTTAGCCGTCAGTGAAAACTATACGGCTGAACGCACAGATTCATATTCTGATTGACAGATATCAAAGCAAGCAATACAATATAACGTCTATTTGCAACAGTATTCCGTAATTGGACATGTGTACAGTAATTGAACATGTATCTCACAGTTATTACATATAGTTTAATACGTAATTGACTTAGAAGCGAGTATTCCGTCTTGCTAAAATCGTTCATGTATCAAATTAAAACGAACATTGTATATTAATCATTAATATATATAGTGATATAACGGAGCAGAAATGACCACTAATGGAATGAGGGAAAAATGATGTCCCATCATTTGTATCCCACCAGAGCGGTACAAAGTGCTCGCTGTCAAAAGACACGTCACAAGACAGATGCGAAGCCGATGAGATACTTTTATGCTTGTCTCATCTTATATATTCATATAAAATATAAATAAATCACAATACTAAGAAATAAAAATATTTATTGGTGACCATTCTAAGAGTCATTTTGGCACCAGTACAGCTCCACATTTTGTTTTATTTATGTATGTTATCTGTACACTATTATCTGCTCTGTCTTTGGTGTGATTGTTAAATAATATCTCTCTTTTTAAACGGTTTTTTTATTCTCATACTACTTTTTCATTGACGAACATCCTAAATTTATCCATCTCTTATAGATAAATAAATATATATATATATTTTAAGCCTAACAGAGCCCACTGCTGAGCCAGGCCTCTTCTCACATGGAGAAGGTTTGAGCGTTAATCACCACGCTTGCTCAAGACGGGTTGGTGATTATAAACTTATAATTGGGAAATTATAAGTCCAGGTTTCCTCACGATGTTTTCCTTCACCGTATGTCAGTGGTGTCTGAATACTCTTAGAAAGTACATATGACTCGGAAAAATCACATTGGTACTTGTAAATAAATATGTTTTAGACAAATTAATAGTAATGATTATTTGGGTCTAAAAACTAATATTTCTTTTTCTACATTGTCTTTCGTATCTTATTATTAGTAAATTATGCATGTAGAACAATTGAAAGTAAATTTAATTTATTCATATTATGAATTCATCTTTACCGTCCTATAATAATATTTATCATTGTATAAAACATTTTTAATGACTGTTAATTTTCGTTTTCATATGTTTACTACATATATATCTAAAATACCAACACTAAAAATGAATTTCAAAGTATGTTTTAATAGACTTATTCAATTTATTAATGTTATTGTTTCTCATACTTCAGAAAGTTTTTTAATAAATTCATATGTATTAACTAATACTGTTCTATTATTTATAGTACTCATTTTTAATTTATTTCGTGTTTATGTATGTAAAGTTTGCATTCTTATTTTGACCTTAATATTAAACTTCTAGAGTTACCGTGTTTATGGGAAGTAAAATATTATACAAAACTAATTACATCTACTAACCAAAAGATCTGTATAAAATAAAGGACATTAAATACATTTATTATGAACAAATTTTCAAATATTTTTTAAGTACTGATGCAGTATTGTAAGTCAGTGGTAGCCCAGTGATTAAAAGGCCCGCCTCTCGTGAGTGCGCGGGTTCGAAACCTGGCAAATACGAATGTGATTTTTCAGAGTCATATGTACTTTCTTAGAGTTTTTGGACACCACTAACAGACGATGAAGGAAAACATCGTGAGGAAACCGGGACTGATAATTTCACAATTATAAGTTGAGCTAGCGTGGTGATTAATGCTTAAACCTCCACCACCAACCCGGCTTGAGCTAGCGTGGTGATTAATGCTTAAACCTCCTCCATGTGAGAAGAGGCCTTTTCTCAGCAGTGGGCTCCGATAGGCTCATGATAATGCAGTATTAATCTGAATACCTGAAATAGATTTCATGTGTCATATGTACTGTTTATAACGGGACGCGATGTCACTTAAGATACAAATCTGCTCGAGTCTATGAATGTTATGTTCAATATTATTAAATTTAATATGAAAACCAAAATCAAATCAATATAATGCATTTAGATACAGCAAACTAAATGAATAACTATTCGAAAATAAATACCACGATTACATGAGAAGCATTCCCGAAATTTCATAACAGGATTAATAACAAACATACCAGAGTTTTCGACATAATGTTTCCGATAAAATGTATTTCGATTGAACATTTACAAAACAAATCGCGAGGTAGGTGAATAATACAGATTTTCGTTTAATTTAAAATACTAATTAGGTTGCATACTGATTTATTTGTGTGGCTTTTATATAATTCAGCCATTGAAATCGCAACCGGAGAATTCACTTTGTAGCGTTATTTGATTGAACGTTTTACGGTTTCCAATTTAAATTTCTTTGTCAGACCCAGCTAGGATTTGAATCTTCGTGATTCGGAGAACGAAACTATTTATTAAAACTTCTTGATTCTCGATTTAAATAACAAAAATATAATCTATAATTAAAATAGAATAAATTCAATGCTTTTGTTAAACTATTAAAATATCGTACGAAATGAATAATAAACAATATTTTTTTTTATTTAAAACAAAACCTTGGTTCTTATATTATATTTAAGTTCCCTTTTTAAAAGGCAAACGATTCAAATTCTCATTCCACATAGTATCGCTCCCACGCAGGTCGGTTGCGTTTTCGAGCAACCACTTAAATAAATCGTCAACATTTATCACAGGGGAATATTTCGCAGCTCAAATAGGTGCTTCGTTGCGATCCGTCAAATACAAATGGGGCGATGAACTTTAGCGTGGAAGATACAGAGAGTATTTATCTTCATAATTTTATCTCACTCATTTGGGATGAGAGGCATGTGTAGAAAACGAGATCCCGTATTTAATATGAACACAAAACATACCGGCTTCGCAACTCCCGAGACAATCCAGCAGTCATAAAAGCCTTTACATATTCAAGAAGCTTCAGTTAATTATTACGTAACCAAAAAATATTCTACCTGTTATATAAAACTAGACATCTTAATCCTCATTTATAGACCTAACCTATAAAAGATGAAAAATATATTAAAATATATTATTTAGATATCTCTCATATAAAAGTAATGAATAACCTAGAATAAGTAATGTCATTAAAATTAACCAACAAAATACAATTTATTGCATAATAAATAATACACTCCGCACACAATGAAACAAATTTATTTGTTCGTTTAATAGCCAATTAAAATTTGATTGCCAACAGAATGCACGACATCATCATCGTCAAGTGTGAGCGGTATCACGAGGGTGTCTGTAGCGGTGACCGGAATAGAGTCAAAAACCTTGGCCAAAAAGGTCCGACCCAAACCAGCATCTCCGAACCGCCAGGGTCCGCAGCAATGTCAAGTGAGTTAAAATTATCAACAAATTGTTAAGTACTAAACACGATAACATTCCATTAATAAATTAATATCCTGATCTCAGGGAAACATTCAAGACGACTTTTGAAATTACATATAAAAAAAAATAATTCATATTCTACCATAGGGGCAGCCTTGTAATAAAACTTCTTAGTGCTGTCTCGATATCCTATTAATTATTAATAAAAAGGAAATAAATAGATGAATAATGAAACCCCAGCTCTGATTTAATCACACATTCTATACATTTACTATGGTTATTGCAATTCTGAATGCGTAAGATTGGGTGGAAGGAATTCGGCTGAATGAAAAAAGGGTCCTCGTAAAATGTACGGTTAGCATGAGCTAAACTTGAGGACAAACAAAACCAGTAAGGTCAGCGAATAATTGAAAACAATCATTCAAAGTACAAAAAAACATTGCATTAAAGGTAAAAATTATGAAACACGTTAACACATACTATTGACGTGCATTCACCATTTTATTCTAGAACAATAAGAAATCATCAGTATCAGATAATCATAATAAATAAAAGAATAAAGTAATTACCTTATTTCAATTCTATATCAAAGTGTAAACACGGCATAAACTAAAAGCAACATACATTCTTATTTAATCAAAGTCCATTCTCTTTGCGCTAGAAGAGCGCGAGTGATTTGTGTGCCCAATGCACTTTTCTGTAATAAGATATATTGCGGCTCTTGTAACTCCACGATGCCTCTCACTAACAATAGAAATAACACATGTTCTCATTAAAAAAAATCACGTAAGTGTTGATTTGTAATGATGTTTCAAAAACAAAGAGCATTTTATTTCATGCATTGCATTACTTACCTAATACAAATAATAATAAGGCCCTTTTTTCACAAGATATAAAAACTTACAAAAGACATGGTAGACTCTGTGTTCCGGTTACTTCCCTCACAGTAACGAGCGATGGACCGTGCTGATTGCTTTTATTTGTCTTCTGATGTTGGCAAGCATACATCCAGTTTGATCAATACAAAATCTAATACAACTAGGATTTCTTCGAAAGAAAATATTTGTTACATCGTTGAAAATATAATAACAAGCCTCTTTTTTATTTATTTTACAAAGTCTGGCATCCAAGGTTTCTTTTAATTTATTTCACGTTTTTCGTTCGCAGACAGTGTAGCCTCCGGTCATTGAACGTATTGGTTTTTTTTTGACAAAACTGCTTCAAAGTAACTGCTTTCAGGTATACTCTTAAATAAACTAAGTCAACAATATTTATGATGATATTAATAATTATAATTCATAGTTTCTTCCACTTCAAGTTTTTAGAATTGCAAAAAGGAATTAACTTTATTTTAATAAAATACTTTTGTTTTATTCTTTATAACAATATTTTTAAATTAATTTTTATTGGTTCTTTAAACAATGAAGTTTACTTTCTTTAATAAAATAATGATAGCAAGATATAGCACCTCACTAGAAACCTTACAAAGAAATTTAACGAAAATACTTTTCTTGAAGCGTGAAATCTTAATGATATAGACCAAAATGTAACTAATTTTATCAAAAATAAAAATATTTCAAAGAATTATATAAAAGCAAGAAGCGTAAGCATTTCGAAATAACATTATCATAAGATATTAGAAGGAAAACAGTAATTTGTGATGGAAATGCGAATGTATCAGCGGAATTGTAACACATTCAAGGGGAAGGATAACGAATGATTCGAGAAACTGTGTTTATAGGTCAGCTGAACGCGATCAGAGAGGGGACTGGGTGCCAAGGCTGGAACCCCTTTCAACAGTAAAGCCAAGATTAGTTCGAATATCGCCTCTATTTTTACACTAGTAAAATTGCTTTTGGATTGACTGTTCGATCCAAATAATGCGTTTCAAGCGGAATACCTACCCCATTTGTTTTCGTAGTTAAATAAGTTTTTACCGACGATGTTTACAGGTTCTCAATTTAGAAACCAAAACCAGAAGTAGAAAACAAGTTAAAATGGTCGAACATTCAAATATAGGAACAGTAAATCAACTGGACGAATAAATATTGGATTGACCATTGTCCATCATTATCACAAAACACATAGAAAAAAACGAATTAATTCTAATAAATATTTGATGAAGTTAAAAGAAAATTTCTTAATATACAATAATGAGAAAAATAATTTATTTACTTTCAACGACTAGGTACATAATTTATAAGCGTCTGTATAAAATTTTATCTAATTGACTTTAAACGTCAAATATTCTTATTCATAATTCCTGGAAACTTCACAGAATAACTTACAAAGGCGAAATATAATCAGATACCGAAACTTGCTCTAACGGAGCACGAGATTTGGACTGATAGGTACTGCTAATTGGACAGGCTAATAGCCTTGATGGCCCTTGCCAATTAAAGCTTATTGATGTCGCTAGATCTTTACCGACCCTCGTCTCATTTTAACCCCATCTCGCTTTCCTAATAATTAATCAAGCAATTATCCAAATCGTTTGGATCATTTCCAAAAATAATTCAATACAAAAATATTACTCGCAAAATTATTAATGACTATCGATGAAACCCGACATTTGGCTATTGGAATTAGTATTAGACGAAAACCTTATATTATAGTATAACATTATCTAGGATGTGAAATGTTTTACATATAACATGTAGATATAAGGAACAATGAATAGAGGGTATATATACATGTAGCAACCTTTTGCGGATGTCCTGTTTAACAGACTGAAAATAAATTAAAGGAAGACATTTTATTTAAGAGTGTTAGAGCCTAACTGTGATTAAGTTACTGCAGCTCGAACATAGGCAGGCTCGACCGGGGAAGTACTACCCTCTCACAGGAGATCTTAATGGCTGCTTTTCGTCCGATATGTGAGAGAGCCGGTAGCCCGTTTCCTTTTTCCACCCTTTCTTGCCCTTTCCCTTTCCCTTTTCCCCCCCTTTCCCACATTTTTCTCCTCGTCTTCCCCAATCAAGCGTGGCAACACTTCCGCAAGTTATGTTGCGGATGTCTATGGGCGACGGCACTACCTTCATCAAGTAGGCCGTCTGCTTGGTTGCCCACTTTAGCATAAAAAAGTCACTTTCAAATTTTTATTATTTATTAATTGATTTTCTTGATAGTGACTGCAGATAACCATATATTTTAACGACATCAAAATCAGTTTTATTCTGATACACAATCTATATAAATTGGAAACTCCATAACAATACATTTAGTATGTTTGAGCACAAAAAATCAATTGTTACATACTTAAATATATTTTGTATTCTACTTTAGATGTACCTCAGACACGAAAGCATTAAACAACGACTAACAAAACATTTCCCGCTTAAAATATGATATCTGATAAGTCTAATTCGATTATGGCAAACAAAAAATTTATAATCAAAACAATACTTCCTGTACCGATAGGAATCAAATAATATCTCTTCATTTGATCCGACCAAATTATGACGAATTCTTATTTCATTTATCTGTCCGTGAGTGGGGCGCTGAAACCGTTGAACACGTTCCGAATACATAATACTGTTAAGTTCTTAGTCTGACTACACACTGAGCATATTATATCTGGATTAACATAAACGTTGTTCGTTTTATTCATGCTAACATACTTTTCCCGAACAATATTCAACGATGTATCTTTGGACATCAGATGTTTGGGTCGCAATCATGAAATCTGTGGTAATATATCTTATTACCACATTACACATCAAAAAAACTTATGTTTAATAATCCAACCCTATGTTGATTTAAGCAAACTACCTTTCCAAATTTAAGGAAACATTTAAAATTATTACTCGTCTATGACAAATAATCATGGTTCTCTTCTAAAGTAAGTTAACTGATTTGAAGTTGTAACAATTGTTTATAGTTTTATTTTTCTTACGTCGTCGATGTAATATCTTAGACCTTAACTTGGGTCTGGGCCAGACATGTGCCATCTACCACACGATGTAACTATTAAACTATATTAACAAACTTTAAAGTTATTGCGAAGAACATGCCACGGAAGTTACTGTCAGTGAAGATCATGACTTTTTAGAAATTATTTAGTTAAGCATTCATTTATTTTATAATTTTCATATTTATTTTAAATTTCAACTAAGACTGTATAACCGTTTTCTCGTAACTACAAATTACAACAAAATATAATAGCTTAATAAAGCTCACGGTCTTATAACTTTTTAGAAATGTTTTATTTATTTGATACAAAAATTTGAATTCTATAGAAATTTTATTTCTCAATAGTCCTAGCCCTTGTTATAGTAATATTAGAAATACGTGTACGTCTACCCAACGATATGTGACTCGATCATACAACAACAATAAATTGATTGATTGGATGGTTCTTGATATTTGTTTAGGTATGAGGATTGAATGAAGATATTTTCTAGCCATACGTATATGTTATTACTTTTAAATGAAATATTTTTCAAGAACTATGAAGATTATATAACCTTAAAATGTATGTAAATCTGTAACCTAAATATTTCTTATGTATATCAATGACTGAAACTGAGACCGTGAAAGAGATCAGACCTCCTGGATCAGTGCCAGATATAAAATAACCTGAATATAATTTGGACAAAGTTAGAATATTCAATTTAAAATCTATGGTTAATTACATTGAGGTCTATAAAACTTTTGTGGCTTAGCCTCCTTTAAAGTTCTCGATTCGTAAGAACTGTAATATTCTTCACAGAACTGCGTAGCATGAGTGTTGGCATTATCTAACTACTCCTAAGCTGTGGTCTGACACAAAGCCAAACTGAAGCGCTTGGGTGCGTGCCAGGGTACGATAAACCTTCCACATTAAGCAGTAACTGTATCTTAGATAATTTAACAAGAAATAATCACGTATTGTGAATTAAATATAAATCAAAAGTACAAAAAATTTTTAATACAATAGAAAAATTGTTGCGTTCGAATCTTGTGAGGTTTTTTTAACTCGGCTCAAATATAGCCTGCAATTCTGTAATTACTACTTTAGTGAGTACTGTTACTAGCAGCCACTGTAACTTAAACCAGTGGCAGCAATTTATGACGTTAAAAGCAGATTTAGCTGAATTATAATAGTAAGAGCAATGATGAAGTCAAGCCGTTACGTGAAATATAGACCAAGTAGTTTTAAGCTTGGCTTAACCAGTTATGAGACAAGTTAAAGCTGTTAAAACAAGTAACAGATAACATTTTACCTTAAAGAATGTATTGCCTTACTTTCATTATGAACATGTAATAAATAAAAAACAAAATAATGATTTTTCATTGCGGTTTCCATTCGATTCTCTCTTACAAATTGAATTTAACAAAAAAAAATTGTAGTGAAGAGACATTGAAGCTGGTTTGTCTGCGCTTCGCGATGTGATTTCTAGGGCATTTGTACTTAGTTATAATGGAATATTGGTGGAAACGACATAATAACAAAACATAAAGTTACCTGGTTCATATTAAAGCGAGCCAATAAACGATCTCGGCAGACGGCCAAGCCACTTTAGGTAATTCCGAATGAATGGGAGCGGTACTCTACTGAAACTTTAGCTTATAAATTTTCTTAGCCTTATTAAATTCTAAAATCACATGAGTATTTTCTAATATTATCCGTCTAATAGTACGTATGGTGAATTTTGTTCTTACGAAAATTGCTTGAGGTGTCTCTTTATGATACACTCACATGCAAAAACCGGCAAAAGCAATTTGCATTGTAATACTTTTTCATAAATCCCTGAGATTATCCATCGATATTAAACTTAATGAACTATACTTTGCGAATAAAGTACTATGTATATGGAATATAAGCATAGGTTGTTATATAAAGGATAAAAACTATATATATGCCATTGTGTAATGCACTACATATACACGCATATATACAGAAGAGTTTTCATACATTATATAAGTTATTTCTATGCCTTTAAGATTTTATATGCAAAATAAATGTTTCTTTCCGTTTAATTTATATAAAAAAAAAATGTAATCACCTGTTCACGTCAGTCTCCGGTTTAGGCCGCTGTGATTGATGAAGGTTGGATCCAATGAATTTCTTTGGTAAAAGGAAATTCTCTTTGAAAGGTGTATTATTGTTAAGCTTTACACGAATAGAGTTTATCCTCAACTCAAACACGCACGTGGTCAGACACAAGCCTCAGATAATCCCACGAGACGTTCTTGTTTTCTTAAAAAGATAAACTTGGACCAATCGAGGCGTTGGATTATCTCGACAAATTCGAATTATATCGTAACGTTAAAAGAAAATTGTCGGGATAAATTACAGCACGGTTAGTTAAACAGCGGTAGACGTTTATTGGAGAAATAATGATTTATTGTCTGTCAATATATTAAATTTCTTTCCTAAACAGAGTAACGGTCTCATACAGCCCTCTTTCTTGTAACTTTTCAAGATACTTATTCACTATAAGTTATGCCCCCGACTATTTGTCACATAAGATATTATATAACTCGAAGGTATCGTTTAATAATGAATTCTTTAGTTTATACAAGATTCAATATTTACAATCATACAAATGATGGTTTAAATAATAAAACTAAAATATTCATCTTATTATTATTAAAAAAGCACACGTTTTTTGTATCGACAAGAATTTTATATAGAACAAAAAACTGTAAGTTTCTTTTTATCTTTGAAAACAATATTAAACCGAAAATTAATTAAGCCTCAAGGAGACAAGACAACAATAATAAGAACAAAAGACCATCCGTAGACTAAAAAATAAATACAACAACTGTAGAGGAAACACTTCATAATATACATCAAAAGAAGAATAATACGCACCTAAATAATATATATACATTTAATATTCGTTTTAAAATCTATTGAGGGTGTTAAATGTAACATGTCTGTGAGCTTGCATGAAACATTTTTATTATATTATACACTGCTATCACGTTCGATATAATATTTGTTCCATTGCTATTTCATAATATTTTTTTTAAATAAATAATATTTCTATCTCTAACAGTATTTTGACTTAAAACGCCATTAATATTCCAGAACTATATGACCCTAATTCCTCAAGCAATTAGAAGACTGTTTCGCGTTCATCTCTGTTACGTAAGGTAGAATTGAAAATAATTAACGTTTACTTTGGAAGACAAAATCTAGGGAACGGAGACAAAAGCTTTGACAGGGTTGACTAATGATCGGTGCTCACGAATTAAACTTCAAGGTACAGTCTGGACGTAAAAAATACTAAGTATAACTTCGTTGTACCTATATTACATTATTATTTTCTTATGACAATATTATAATGAAAACCCTTTATTAATGCTTTGGCATAAATACATATAACATAAAACATATATAACAATGGAATTGAACTGTTTTGCAAAAAAAGATGGGCTTTATATATGAATGTAGATATGTATGTAATTTTAGTAATACTATTTAAATTTTACAAATTACTTAATCAAAAGAAAATTAAATAGAAAAAATATATGATTCCTCATCTGACGGTTTTTATACCATTTATATAAATGTTATTTTATACGAAGTTTATTACTGTGCAAAGAGGAACGCTGTTTGCCTCATGTCGGGAATATTTTTATGTTCGCTCCGAGGCTTTAATCGATGCTTCACTAGTTTGTTTTAACGATAGTCAGTTACTCTATATTTACTCACTTATCTTTACTAATATAACAGTAAACACATTAGTCTTGTTAAGTCCTAGTCGAGCTGAATTTTCATAAATGACCTTTCTTTCTTTTAAACTGTTTTGAGAGGTAGAAATGTTGCTGTGTCACATATATGTTTTGACGTTACTAATAATGTGTAATATTATACAATGTTATCATGAAATGGTAGATCTGGAAAAGAATATAATAAATATCGCCTAAAGTTCATTGTGATTTTCCAAACGTAATTTAGATGTAACTTATATTATACATAAAATTGTAAATAATACTTTATAATCAAGGTATTCTTATATGGAATGATAAACTAACATATAGTTTTTAATAAAATCGCTGTTATTAACAGTTAATATGTTCGCTTTGCGAAGCCCCACGAGTCTCAATTTACGGAGACATTTAAAATATATAAAAATAACATTTTTATTTAACAGTAACTCAATGTACTTAATTTTAATTAACATTATATAAGTTTTACATAGTATTATTTTAATAAGTATAAAATAAGTCAAAGCTGAGAAAACTTTTACATAACAATAATATTGGATAAGCATTATGTATACGATTTGTTTTATTATTTTTATTTTATGATGAAAATGATGGAGGTAGTACCGTTGCCCATGGACATCCTCAACATCTCTTACGTTACGGATGTGTCACCACTCTTGGTAAGGGAAGAGGGGTCTGGCAAAAGTGGGAAAGGGAGAGAAAAAGGAAGGGGTAGGAAAGGATGGGAAAAGGGGAAAAGCAACCAGCTCTCTCGCTCAACGGAGGAAAAGCAGCAGTTAAAGGCTACTTCAAACTCTTCTTCTGTGAAAGGGTGGTAGTTCCCCGGTCGAGCCAGTCCATGTTCGAACTGTAGTAACTTGACCACAGCTAGCCTCTACCACCTACAAAAACCTACCTATTATTCAACATGTCAACATACGAATTTAGGATTGTAATGAAAATATTTTACTATTATATTAAAAATTCAAGTTACACTTAATTTTAAAACGGAAAACGTTTTGTAAAACCGAAACAACAAATATCGGTCTTAATTCCCACAACGCACAGATCGGACATCCAATTAGTAATTGAGCTATGGACACATGATATGAACGAAGACGGATCCATGTCAGCCATTTACCCGGCTTTATTTACCAACAAATGCATTATTTGAACACATATCAACTTGTAGATGGCTGTGATTATAAAAAAACTTTATCGTATTCCATTTAAAGCATTAAAATTGAATTAGCCTCTAATGTTTTTGGTGCCCATTATTTATGTTCTACAAATTTGTGACCGAATAATATTTCAACGTATAAAATGGATTCAAAAACAAAGGGTATTCCATTCTACTTTGAATTCCATCCACGGTAGTAAGACCGTTGTCGTTGAAATAAGAAGGATAATAGAGATTACGCAAACACAAGTTACTTTCATTCACTATTTTATATTTAACGTGCATAAAAAATACATATATTTTTAAATTTTAACTAGGATGTACGATGTCAAAAATACCGTACTTTATCTTCTTCTTCTACCTGGCAAATTCCCAGCTTTAGCTAGAGTCTGCCTTACTCGTTGTGAATAGTTTTGGCTAATTGTTTTTACGACCGGCCGCCTGCCTGACATCAACCCTCCTTGGGAATGCATTGATCAGTGATGTCTAAATACTCTTAGAAAGTACATATGACTCGAAAGAATCACATTGGTACCTGCCTGGTTTCGAACCCGCGCCCTCATGCATGAGAGGCGGGCCTTTTAACCACTAGGCCACCACTGACCGTTGACCGTACTTTATCTTTACACGAACAAATTTTACCTATTAAGCCTTGGATACGAGAAAATTACTTCTATTTAATAAGTCCTTTCACTTGGAAATATAGTTACATTAAAGTAGTAACAGTTTTAGAAATATATCAGTAGTAATAAAACAGTCCAAAAGTAATTTTGTTGAATCTGTATAGTTTAATCGATTATTCAATCCCGGCGTATTCTTAGCCGGAAACTTTTCGACAGCTTCGTCATTTCAATGGAGCTAATAAATAATAGTCGATAGTTTGCATGGAGGGCACGTGCGCTGCTGACGGGGACGTCCAAACTAAATAGAGTCCTTCCACGATCCCCGACAATATATATTTTTGATTGTTAATATTTCTGTCTGTAGAGACTAATAAGACGAGAATTTCGTAATCTTTATACGTGAAAATGTTGTTGTGTCTTAATTCAAAGTAAATTAAATGCCTCGTCTTGAAATAAACTCGTACAGATTATGTGTATATCATTTAAATAAACAAATAAATACTTATACATAAAAACAAACGAGGAACGGAATACCTGAACACGATCTTTGATTGGCCCTTATCTGTGGGATATTGACAAGGAAACAATTAAAAACACAAAGATAGGTTATATTTGAGGCGTGATTGTTGTTATATCTGACGGCTTAGGATAGCCGTGATCCGACAGCGATCCGATGTCTCCATAGGAATTGTGTCACGGAGAATAAACCTCCATAAATCCCCACTTTATCTGCCATCAAATAGACTTTTACCACCTGTTTCGTGATTTAGCCAAGTGTAAACAATAATTATTATAACGCTTCTTAAACATGATGACTGGAGGATTTTTGTTTTTTTTTAACAAGATCAAGTTTTGAAGCCAATTTAAACTAAAACTGTTAAAACAGCAATACATATCAGGAAGTGGATAAACTCCTAATTATTAAAAACCTTTATTATCTAGGAGTTCTCAAAGCAATGTAAGATAAAAACTCGTGACTACCGCCGCTTTACTTGCATTTTAGAAAGGGTCGCGACCCGGTAATGGGGTTATCCTGTTATATTGCAATTATGAAGATAAAATCTTAATGTCATTATGATCTCATTTTTAAAAAGCTGTAACGAGGTTGGAAGTAACTTCTGGTGTGTAAAGCAGACCATGTAGTAGAAGTGACGTGTGTTTTTTATTATTTGCTTTTTCTGCACGTCCAGATTATAATTTGATAAAATAATGTTTATAATTTTTATTTAGATTTGCAAAAGATTCTTTAAAATATAAAAAATAAAAAATGGAGTCGGTTTTTTCAGATCATGTTGATAATTTTTAGAAATGTATGAAACTAAATAAAGTAACCTTAAATTCTTAATATAACAGAACATAGAGTGTCACGCATCTCATTCGGATCCTTTGTCTAACAAAAAATTAAACAGTTAATTAATTATAAATGAAACATGATGGTATGAAAAAAGAAATTAAAGTTTACAGGAGCATTTAAAAATACACGTTCCGTTGATTTTATATGTTGTAAATCATTTTTATAACACACGCCATTTACTGAATGAACCAACCATCCCAGTAAAGGAAGCCATTACATATCTTTATATGTGTATTATGTTGGCTGGCTATTCATAGTGGAACAATTTTTGACGCTGGCCCACATCCCCCAGGAAATATTATACATTTATGATAGAAAATTTTCGACAATAACACTATAAGAGAATGTATAATTTAATATTTTAAAAGCTGTTAGAATAAAACGGCTTTCTCTTAGGGTATGAGATTTTTTCTATAATAAGTGTTTAAAGTATCAGACACAATTTGCCTTTGAGACTTTAGTCGTTCACATACTCTTCATATACCGATGTGTTTGATCAAAATTAACGTATCAATTGAAGCCACATTGATTATTATCTTCATACCTATTCATTCTTCGCATTGAAAATCGAGTTAATATACTTTTCTTTAGTAAAATTGGTGATCTTCTTCTACCTGGCAATTTCACAGCTTTAGCTAGGGTCTGCCTTACATGTTGTGAATAGTTTTGGCTAATTGTTTTTACGACCGGCCGCCTGCCTCACATCAACCCTCTTTGGGAATGCATTAATCAGTGATGTCTAAATACTCTTAGAAAGTACATATGACTCGGAAAAATCACATTGGTACTTGCCAGAATCGAACCCGCACCCTCATGAACGAGAGGCGGACTTTTAATCTCTAGACCACCACTGACTTATTTAGTAAAATTGGTGATATTATTACAGAAATATTTTTTTTTATGAGTTGATGATGCTAATTAAGGTTACAAGGATGTATCGACATTATTCTCATTAATTCAATCAATCATTGTTGATTAATTTTAATCACTGTGTGACTGTCATAAGATTGAAAACTGATATACTATATAGATTTCTCTCCAAAAATAGAAAAATATCTCCAAAGATCGAATTTGGGAATTTTTTTATTAAGTTTTTATTTCATTAATTTATCATGATTCAGCTCATAATTCTTTAATTTCATTTACTCTCTGATACGTGGTGGTCGAATTCTTGTTATTAAGTGTTTTAAAATGCTAATTTATCTCAAAATTTATGTACATTCTGTTCAAAATTTTTGATCTATATAATAAATTTATACATTTCCATTGAAAAATAATATTTAAACTTTTGGAAAATACCTAACATTTTTTATAAGTGCCATCTTGAATTTTTTTCTTCATTATCATAATATTTGTTATTTTATAGGTAGTAGTTAAAATTTTTGTAATTCCAGATAGACGCTCAGATTATACGGAACTTTCTTTTTTTACACGTTTTTAAGACTGACAGAATTTCCACTCTTAAATATTATCAATAATATTATAGTATTAATATTTATTATTAGAATTCCATAATAACTAAATATTACCGGCATCGGTAAGCCGAGATAAGAAGTTATATTTTCAATAATTGAAATATCCATTATAACTAAAACAAAAGCAGAAGAGGATATTTCGTATCGATATCCCCTTGTTGGCTGTATCGAGTGGCCTAAGTTTTGAGACTTGGTCCATATAATAACCAATAATAGAAAACTTTATAAATATATATTATTTAAGACTATTCATGGCTCAACATTAATATAATATTACGAGGAGTTTCAATCTATTCTTCTGTTATTAAACCTTCATGATTATTATTTTTTTGTTTAAGGTTTGCAACAAAGTCTTCGGCAACGCGTCCGCTTTAGCTAAGCATAAGCTGACGCATAGCGATGAGAGGAAATATGTCTGCATCACTTGCGCAAAAGCTTTTAAAAGGCAAGACCATCTGTGAGTACATCTCATTTTTTTATTCGCTACTTAAAAGCAACGATTTAAATAGTTCATTCCATTAGAATTTATGTATTATAATGTTCGTATTATGTTTGATTTTGAAATTTGAATAATCTGTGAATTCTCTTAAAAGCAGTTCACCTCCAGATAACAATGCCCCAATTAATCAGACTCCCCTTTAATCGACGATGTCACGCTGCATGAATATTAATGCCTCATGCCCGTATGTCGACCCGACTGTACGAAGCGGCCGAGTTATCTACTGACCTATTTGTTTTATTATAACGCTATTCGTTTAAACTTTCTTCTCGATCACACTACGATTTAAACAAAACATGATTTTAACCTATTAATAATAAACAAACTGTATTTGTGACTAATATAGAAGTGTTTTAATTGAATTAGCGTTCAAGAGGCATGCATGCTGTATCGTCGTTATGCAAGTAATCTGGTCCAATCTAAATGCGGCGGAGCGCAAGTTGCCCCTTTAATCGGGGCTGTTAACATACTACATGAATATTAATGACGTCACTAAATGCACATGAACTCTACACAACAAAGTGGTCGCGATTTTCGCTGACCTAAATGTCAATAGCAACCTAATTGCACGTATCGGTTGGTACAGGGTGTAGGTTTTTTGCGCACTCCTGAATACTCGTTAAGTTTTTGAGTAATAAGTGATGATTCTACTTTGTTTAAGCAACGAATACAATGATGAATTAAATTTCAGCTTAGAATAGATATATGTACATAAGGAAATGTATTTATTTTTTTACGTTGTTTTCGACAGAGTCCACAAAAAAACGACAAAACTACACTCCCCAGAGATAAAAGTAGCGAGCGTAAAATTCGAAACAGTCATAAGTTAAATGCACAGCGCTAAACACTTTTTATGACCCAAAAAAAGTCCTTTAAAGAGTAACGAGTTCCCGTACTCCGGCTTTATAAGCTGTGAAAGTTGTCAGAGTTTTATGGGTTTTTTTGTAACTTTTGACAAATCATTACACTCTCGTCGATTGACGGATAAATTTCCATAATCTCAATGCGAATCACAACTTGAAAGGAATTAGGCGTATGGGTTTTATTTTAATACTTCTTATAGGAACGGGCACATGCTAACACATCGCAACAAGAAGCCATACGAGTGTAAGGCGGATGGGTGCGGAAAATCGTACTGCGACGCTCGATCCCTTCGACGCCATACTGAAAATCATCACCAGCCTCCCTCTGACAGTATGTTATACAACATAGATCAACGAACAATATTCTTCGTATAACTAATTCAGATTTAATAACCATAACTTAATATAGTATAAAAAACAGTTAATATGTTATATATAGATTTAAATAATATTTTACAAATATATTTATTACTACCTTACGAATGAGTAAACAAAATTGAAATTTATATATATATTCTTAATTTTTATTGAAATAAATTTAATATAATATGTAATTGTTGAACATTAAATCATTTTAACAGAGAGTACCTCATCAGAATCTAGTGTGGATCGGGAGACGGCGCGAGTGACGTCACCCACTTCGCCCTCTCGCACTAGCTCTGTGACTTCTAATGTAAGTACTTTCCAAACTAATTGATGTCACGTTAAACTGACTAAAACATACATAATCGCAATATTACGTATCTTTAACATAGTTATATATTTTTATATAGATACATATGTAGTTATATGTATGTAGAAAAGCATTTCTTTAATGTACCTACGAGCACTCTACTTAATCGAATGTAGTTGATTCTTTTCAATCCATCGCATTAAAAGAAACAACTCCTTGTGAAGCACTTTGTACTCCTCGTCTTTCCCATTCCTTGTATTCTTCATTTGAAACATTACAACACGTAAAAAACAAAAAACAATTATTAATACGACGATTTAAAATGATTAATTAAAAATAACTTACTTTTCATAATTGGCTCTTGAAGCGGAAAGCAATTTTCTTACGTAATGAAAGCATATAATTTTGGTTGCAAATTCACATTTTTATTACTTGGCCACGGTCCAAGGGAACGCGTGTTAAATCCAACGTCCCAACGTTCCTATTAATTAACCACTTAGCCAAAATCTGCGTTGTTCGTTTTTAATTTCGCTTTCGCGGAACGTAACAAAAAAAAAATTAGAAATAATGGCGGCCATGTTCCCAACAATGAATAACAGCGTTTTCCCTCGAAAATGCAAACATCTGAAATCAACGGGGAATATTTTCTCTCTGACTTTTTAATAAGTAAAAGCGATTCAACTTTATATTGCTTTGAGACTTTTCTTTTGTCGACATTTTTAGATTCAAGGAGTTTAAGATACTTTCGTTCTAATGAACAATAATTATTTTAACATCATTTTGATGAGCTTGTTTGTGTTGTTATATAATCTATATTAATATATTTTAGGTTTTAATACAATGTTTAAACAATTATAAACAACGAACATACTTATATAAAACAAATTAAAAATCCATTAACTTTACATTAAGGTACTGACATTAAATACAATCAAAGCACTTTCACGAACAATACTTTATCTCTTAGTACATTCATGTTAAAAGAAATATCACGCAAACCTAAAATTTCACGTACACGCTTCTCCTCTTGAGACTGACGTGAAAATATTTCACTACAACCATTAATTACATCACTAGATTAACTAAGAAATATACTAAGCATACATTTATCACAGATGAACAGCTCGGAGAAATCTCGCAGTGACAGCAGCCCGCCGCACACCCCGCCGCCGAGAGCACGCAACAAACCGAAGGCTAAAACCGTGAGTTTATATGAAAAGACTATAAAATAATCCAAAGTCATATTTTTTTATTATATGAAACTCTAAAACAAAGTCCCCAAATACCGATAGCGAGTAAAAAGCTAACATTATACTGCTATTAGCCTCCTAATGCTGTCTTTTAAACTATCAATAACCATACCTCTGTGAGTTTCAAGAGGATTATTGTTCCACATACAAATACCACTACGAGATAAGCTTTAATGTTTACACAATCCACACACACACACCCATATCTATATATATATATATA
>JAAAKD020000098.1:5393976-5407599 GCA_010014825.2 Danaus melanippus
GTATTGTATAATCTGGTTTAAAACTCTTTACTGAAAGTCTATTTATTGTGATCATACAAGATTGAAGATAAACGTGATAATATATGTAACGCAATTAATTTTATCAGATTTGGAAAGTTCCAAAGATGATTCCAAATTTAACCTAATTGACTTTTATAAATTATTTATTTATGATGTAAGGATTTGTATTTAAACTCTGCTTTCTGTTACAACTATTGGAATTTATTAATGTTAATATAAAAAGAGATGTTTAATTTTGTATTTATTAATAAGTTAATTGTAATTTTATCTACTTCTTCACTTTTTTATTGTCAGGATGCACGCCCATCTTATATTTTTTCTTCTCAGTGAAATTATCATGTCTTAAAACAAGTGTACATAATACATACCAGACATGTTTTTGTGAAATTAGAATTCCATATGTTTCAATGGCCTTGCAAATTAATTTTGATATGAATAACTCTTCACATACTAGCTTTTTTGATTTATCAATGCGAACAGCTGAGTTTCTCTAACGTATTCATACCATGCGGGCTTTATTCTAGGCTTTGTTTTAAATCTACTGGAGGTTTTTTAACTTTCGCGTCTATTTTATTGTTCTTTTATTTGTTATGTATTTCCAGACCACATCATTATAATATTAAAAAAAATCAAATATATAATTTTATAATCAGGTATATAAAAAAAACTACATTAAAGTAAGTGTGTCTGCTTTTACCTCCATCTTACGTTATTAATTGTGTCCGCCCTAATGGTCTCTGGTCACCTTTAGGTAGTACAAAGCTATTGCGTTCAAAAATAATAAAAGAAAACTGAACACAATAAGTGGATAAAAAACAGCTTTACTCTCAATGGTACTAGTAAAAACACGTTGAGGTCTGATGTAACATGGGTCTGATATTTACTGACTTTGTATTTTATTGCCGATTCAGTAAATATAATAGGACAAGAAACTACATATTTGGATTGGCCCCAATGAGCAAATAAGTGGAAGGGTTACGATGAAAATAAAGATGAACACAATTATATTAAAATATATTTTGTTCAAAGAAATATCTAACTGCGGGTCTTGTGATGAGATCTATGTTATGTGAATTGTATCAAGCTATACTGAGACCAGTGTGATGAAGAATGACAACAGGATCTCAAACCATTTTCTTAAGCATTTCTCAGTACACAGATAATAGTACACACAATGGAAGCAGATCGGATGTAGGTTGAAAATCAACTGTTACTGCTAGGTCATTGGCAACTATATTTGACTTTAGAACACTAGAATAAAGGAAACAAAATTCCTTGTTAAGCTTTTTAATATTGATAACTGATATCGTCAGCTTAAAAACATTTACATTTTAACATTAAAAATGTAATTTTCTAACCTCGTCATTTTAGTAAAAAAAAAAATATATAAATATTAATTAAAATTTAAATAATTATTTTTTATTGTGAATCTACTCAATTGATTATAATATTCACAACGCGATTAATGTAGAGATGAAAATACTATAGGAGAAAAGTCTGTGTGTAGCAAAGACAATTAATTGGGGTCGGAAAGACCGAGGGTCGTTTGATGTTGAGAAACTTTCCTGACTGCTTTGATGCCTAATTAACCGCTTTAGAGTATCCGAGATTAGAGGATAAGTGTTATAATCTAGTACCTTTTTTCCGACCGCTTTTATGTTAAATACGATGAAATATGGTGTCATTTACTTAACCACATATTAATTGATGGAAAATGTGCATTATTTATTTTTATAATTGAATATTTAATAATTAATGATATATAATACAAATATTATATTTAATGACATGCATCAATAAATACTTAAATGGAATAAGGTTTATCGCCGCTAAAGATTCCAAGAAAACTAAGAAACTTACTTAGATGTATATTATAATAAATATTTAATAACTATATCTATAACTAAGACTATATTTTTACGCTTATAGCACTACCATACCAATATTTTGTGGTTTTAGGAATCTTCAGATTGAGGGCCAAGTATTCGTTCCGAGGAGTTGTTAACAGCGTCACTCGTCCCATGATTCTTTCTCCATGCAATAGTTTTTCTCATAAAATTTTCAGTATATTTTCGTTTCCGAAATATATTAAAAAAGATAGATATGTAGCAAGATTAAATAAAAAAGCTGACACAAACATTATTTTAAACTGTCAAATGTACGAGTATGTAATCATATACAATTTGAATAATTTATGATATGAAAGAGACATGCCAATATTACTTTAGAATTATAAATTTTTTGAGTATTATCTGAACGAGTATTTTTGGTTTCCTGAAAAAGGAATCCAAGGTTAAAAGAAAATTGGCTAAAATTATTGAATTTAACACGAATAATATTTTAGGAGCTGAATCTATCAAGTATGATTAGCAATAAAGTGTTTTTTCTAATCTGGTTTGAAATGGTCTGCTTAAGTCATAGTGAATTAATTTAAATGGCTGCTATATTATTTATCTTAACTTCTTTTTTAGGAGGGATTACGTTTTAAAAGTATTTTATATACATATGTATGTGGTTGACAATAAAATATTTTACCTTGAAAATACCAATAGAAGTGTATAATGGACCGAAATCTTTAGTTTGTATGAATAAATTCCATAATCCTTAATTGAACCGTGTAATAGCTTCTTTTTTTAACTTGGGAAGTAGCTTGAGAAATATTATTATTATGTTGTATAAATGACAAATATTTCCAATCCCTATAAACTCTGATGTCATGAGAGAAACCTGCTTAGTAATTTCTTTAAAGCTTATTAAACAGATTATGGTTATAATTTTCTTCAAGATTTTGATCAAAAAAAATTCTATAAAACATACATCAATCAGTTTTAATGTGCAAGTGTCTTCGATTGATTTTCTTCAAATCATAATTATTTTTCATCTCAAAAAAATGTTTTAATGCAGATAAGAATACTTTTAGAAATAGCTTATTAAGTAGAAATTAAAAAGTATCTGTTAAAGTATTTGGGTTTTAAAAAAAAGTTAATTTGTCCCTTTAGAGTTCATTGTAAGAACAAGAATTTTAATAGGAACTTGGTTTTAAAATACAATCCAGTTAATAATAAAATACAAACATTATACATGTTACAATTTTTCATAAATAATACATTTTAAACGGCAATTCTGTCTCATTATTGTTAAATATTATTTCATAAGCTTAAAATGGAAGAAGCTTAAATTATAAAAAACATATCTCAAATTCCAATATGATGCTGCTAGAGGCATTCTTCTTAAAAGCAATTTTAAAACTTCGTTCCTTTACTTTCGATATTTTCAAGTTATTGTTATTTATGTTAGTTGCAGCTTTAACACTGAGAGCTAGCAGCGTTTTCGTTTTATCAAGAACGTATGACTCTTTCAAGTCTAGTTTATTTAAAATATAAGAGTGTATCTAATAATAATGAAGATCATAATCGTATACGATCCGTCTGATGCAAATCAGTTTAATATATTTTATATATTTTCTTCTTATCTTTAATATAAATTATTGAACGTTAGAAACATCTTAATTAATGAAATGAAATTAATGTGAATGTCAATTATTACTATAATGCAGTAATAAGTTATTTTAATATCATTTGGTTTATATTTTTCTAACAGATTTAGTAAATAGATCGAAAATTGTTATAGTACAAATACAAATTTTGATTTTATAACATTATATCCCTCCCTCTTGACTAGCTTTCTAAAAAGAATTGGGATGTTGAATTAATATTTCACGAGACTCTTGGTATTTTTAATGTATTTGTATATGTTAGTTTGATATATGCAATATTGATTAGTTATACAATTATTTATTATTATTAATAGTTAAATCCGACTTCTTAATAAAGCATAAGTAAGCGTTGAACACTCTAATAAATTGTATTGTCAATATTTAAGTTCTATGAGATACAATTGTTTGAGTAAACATTTATTTTGCTAATGACTAAGATTAGAGGTCTGAAAACGTCTGTCACAAAAGTGGCTATGAGATCAACATTAAATACTTTCGAAACCCATTAGTTTCAGCAGTAGTTTTGGTTACGGCAGATCACGTATTGTAAAGATTAGCGTGAAAGTTCCAGCATTAAAAAGTTATAAATATATATTGAATAAATAAATAAAATTAAATACAATTGAAAAGTAGTTATAATTTTTTTGATAATATAAATAACTTTTTGAAATTCTGTGTTTTGTTACGGAGTTCTCCATTTCATTCATTATTGAAACGGAAACCAGGTTCTAGTTTTGGGAAATACACATTTCTTTACCGAATTACATCCTTATTGCACTTTTTAAATGCTAACATACATATAGTAGTAGACACTTTATTTTCGAATTCTGTAGACAAATTTTACTTACCCTTAAATATTATTTTTTGTATCTTTGCTTCTACATTCATAGAATTAGTTTAGTAATATTTCTCGTTTTGCTAATAGTTGTCCTTATAGCCACTAACCCGGTTACGTGCTGTCTCTAGTAAACGGTGTTTTACTGTAGTTAGGAAACTTTTTCCACTACAATTCATTACGTAGCATACCTTTTTTTTTGATGACGCAGGGAAACTCTTTTTACAAGCCGTCCAACTGGCCTTGGTGGGGCCGGAAGGGATGTGTGAGACTGGGCCTAAACAGGCACCTACTCACTAAAACCACTGCGAAAGCCATCGGCCGCTATGTCGGTGTACCCCGGATCTGTCAGCGACAAGGCACACCAGCAACTGGCCGGTCTTGGCAAAAGACCGGACTTACTCCTTCGGAGAAAGGGGGCGATCCCGGCAATTAGGATCGCCTCGATGAAGTCGGGCTTTCACTGTAGCCGGGTGACCAACCCAACCTGAGCCCGGAGAGCAGGGGTGCTATTGGAGGCATTGGAATCGCCTCCGTCGCACCTCCCTCCGTCGTCTGCGGAGGAAGTCCACTTCGCCGAGAGCCGCCACAAGGTCTTGGCGCTGCGCAGACCATCTCGGGCACACCTTTAGGGTGTTCTGGGCCGAGTTCACCGCAGCGCTGCGCTCATGGTAGCCTACTCCCGGGGCTCTCCTGGCCGTCCGACACAAGTAGTCACAGAAGAAAACCTGCGTCAGACGGTAAGTGAGGGGTTTGCGTTTCCGCCTCATCCAACACTCTAGGACCGGGAGAAGCGCTGCCGTTGTACGTTTACCGTACGGCTGTTCCGCCAGGTCCTCCCTCCACTCCCGTATAAAGCGCTGCCGGCGAACCGCTCGGATCGCCGAGAGTCCTCCTACCCGAGACGTAGGAGACCTCCTCCAACAGACCCCTAAGCATAGCCACCTGCAAGCTGTGCTGGATCCTCAGAGGTTCGGAAGGAACTTCCCCAGCGCACCTGCTGTCCTCATGACCTTCGGCCCCAACTCCCTGAAATGGGGCACGAAGGTCCACCCTCCGTCAAGGGTGAGCCCCAGATATTTCATGGTGGGACTCACCCTGACCCTCCCTCCTCCTATGTCATATTACGAGGTAAGTTCCGACCTCGGCCAGCCGTACCGCCTCCTTGTAATTTCGTCCCCGGGATAAGACGAGGGTGTCATAAGCGTAACAGATGACACACATCCCGGGGAGGAGACGACTCCGCAAGACCTAGTCGTACTCGACGTTCTACAGAACCGGTCCCAAGACCGACCCTGTGGCACGCCGTTGTCCACTGTCCACCACTCTATGGACTCCCTCCGATTCTCGATTGCCACCCTCCTCTGGGAGAGCTAGTTGGCTATTAGCATCCTCAGATACAGGGGCACTCCGAAATACTCTAGTGCCACCTGTATCGCGCCCTGTGGGAGGCTGTTAAAGGCGTTTGCGATGTCCAAGGACGGTTGACCGGTGGGCTCAGAACCCGAACTGCGACTCTGACAGTCCGGGGCCAGAGTCTTCCTCCAGGTGCCGAACGAGACGGTTGGCCATTATTTTACGTAGCATACCTTACGTTAGTCAGATTAAAAGTATTTTCTTTTTTGGAAAAAAAGCTAAAAAATTCTGATTCTAATCTATAATTCTTAACTGATATTTTTATAGGTATTTTCAAATAAGTTAAGTGCTACCCAGCAGTTAATAGTTTTCACTCTATATAATGGTTACATTAATGACTCATCGTTAAAGATTTTAAGAAGTTTACTTTGCTGTAACGGTATAACTTTGGTAATATCCCAAAATTAATTATATAATAAACCTTGGGTGTTTTTTTTAGATATTTATTAAATATAGGTAGAAGATGCTGTATCAAGCAGAAGAAAAGTCATTTAAATATAATAGCTGCGGTTAATAACTTTAATGTAGGTATACTTTTTTCGAAACTTAATATTATTATTTATTTTTCAGTGCCTTAAATGAAGATCAGATTTATATTGAGATAATAATGTGGATAGAGAAATATCAAAACTTTCTTAAGCAGTTATATACTTTCCTATTCAAAAATAATAAACATGTCACATTAATTTATAATAAATATGTAGAACCAATATAAAATTCAATTTATTTTTGTGTATGATAAGCACTTATAGGAGAGATACGAAAGTGGCGTGCACACCATAGTTCCAAATTAGCATTGCTTACCCTGCCCATGCAACAACTTAACCTCTATTGTTTAATTCTTACTTACATACTTTTAATCATACATTACGAAAGACAGACATTTAAAATTACATTTGACTCACGACTTGGTAAAGCGCCGCCTCACAGACAGAGAGGCGGTAGGCATAACTACTAGGTGCATATTTTCCATACAAATAATCTCAAAGACGATTACAAATCTCGTGTTGTATGCAAAAAATGTTTGTATGTGTTTTAGCAAAAACGATGCATGGTTTATGGTTTGTGAGACACTGCTTCCTTTTTTTCTATTAAAATGTTATAGAAACTGTGCTAATGAAATGAGACTACTTGATTGGTCGGTACACTGTTCATATATTTTTTTCGCAATTTTGTTATTATCGAATATTGTAATTTATCTTTCTAAGCGCAAGTGACTAAATTTCAAGTAGCCAATTAGTAAATAGTGGATTAGTTTATTAACAAATTATGAAAAATTATAACTGTGGGCTCTACTGTGACGACTGTGACGTGATGTTAACGAAATTAATTACAAGTACATTTTCAATTGTCGTTTGAATTTTATATTTGTCGTTGGTGTTTGTTGTTGTTTGATGATACAATTAAAATAATTACAAAGAGAAGGCGTGTGACCAGCTGAGATTGAAATAAAAGAAAGGTAATGCTACTCGTTTTAATAAAAAGTATGATGATAGTTTTAATTATCTAGAAGGTTGTGTACACACAAATAAGTTATTTTGTTTTACTTGTTTGTTGTTTTCAAATAATAATAATAAGCATGTTTGGATTTCCACTGGATGTTCCGATTTAAATAATTTTTATAAAGTAGTGATAAACAGGCTCAGAGGTAGTTGAGAGGTTCATAAAATATATAAATGTTCGTTCTGATCTGACTGCTGTAACTTTTTTATGTGAATATTATCAATGTTTAAATGAAACTAATATTTTCGGATTACTACGCGTATTTTATTACTTTTGAAAACTACATACTCCCGAAGAGCCGGTTACTTTGCAGCAACCGTAATCACGGCAGCCATCTCGTCTGCCGGACAAAAATAATAAAACACTCGTAGTAATCCGAAAATATTAGTTTTATTTAAATGAATACTCGCGAAAGTCTTAGATCTCATTATTATTAATATTTCAGAGGAGGAAATTATGATTTGTTTTTCTAAACATATTCTGCTTACTCTACCCTAAATCTCTGTGAAAGCCACTGGGATACGCTGATTAAACCAGTGGCTCCTACCTATGCCGACTGTTAGTTTCTCTCAGTGACCTATATAGCCAGCTATTTCCAAGGTTTCTCTAATGCATAAAATACAAAACGGAGTCCTTTAACAGACAATTAAGGTAAACGACAATGCAAGTTAAAGTGTCAATGAAAAGCCCACATGTGCCGCAGAGTTGTCGACCATTAGGGCTGACTGATTCTGGCACAAGACCGGTTATCGTTGAGATCCTTGGGGGAGGTCTATATCCTGCAGTGGACGTCTTTCGGCTGATGATGATGATGGTTCTGGAGTTGAGACCACGAACATGTAACTCGATAAACGATAATAGTATAGGATAAGCTTTTAAGTAGTCAATTAATGGTATAAGATTTTCATGCTAATATTTTTCTGTAGTCATTCTTCATTTGTTATTTTTTTTCTACAATTGACAATGAAATAACGGAAGTTTAAGTAGTGATTGATGGTTCTGTTGTCTTTTTAACAAATATAAAAATATTTAAAGGTATTCTCTGTATATCCGTTAGTACGAGTGAATAATGTGACGATATTTAGGAGCATGTTGGACAGTATGGAAATTATAATTTTTTGAGTTGTTTTAATATTTAACTGGCTTATAATATCTCTTTAATTCTCTAATCAAGTTTAATTTATGTTTTAAATCTCTTTTGAGTTTTAACACATAAATTAAACTTGATTGCAACAAAATAATAAAATAAATGTTGAAGCAGCATGGTAATTCCAAACTATGCGAAGTTTTCTTGTGAGCGGATGCAGATTTGTTGATTGAGATCGGATGTTTGACATGCATTTTTTTATATTTCTATTTTGCTATTTGAATGTCGTTATTTTTATGTTTTATTTATAAATATACCCAGTAAATTTATTCACTTTTGTTTAAATAAACATAGTAAATTTATCCAGCAAACAAAAATGCTTTAAACAATTTTACCCTAGAGTAGTTATACTGTTGTGATATGTTTATTTTATATCATAAAAAATTATCCTTATTATACAAGTGAATAGAATGTTTGAAATGAAGTTAAGATCGTCTATAAGTTTATGCTAGACTAGGGGAAACCGAGCAAACGGTCTACCTGATGGATGTAGTACCGTTGCCCATGGACATGGACGTAAGAGATGTTGTGTATGTGTTGCCATCCTTGATTAGAAAAGAGGGGGAGGAAAATGTGGGAAAGGGAGGGAAAAGGGAAGGGATAGGAAAGGATGACTTTAGGAAAAGAGCCAACCGGTTCTCTCACTTATCGGCCATTAAAGGTTACTTCACGCTGGTCTTCTGAGAGGGTGGTACTCCTCCGGTTGAGCCAGGTCACGTTCGAGATGCAGTAGGTAACTTGACAGTAAGTAAATTATTTCTAATTTTAAAAAGATTTCATGAAAGTGTTTCTAAATCATTAAAGAATTGATTCAATGAAATTCGCTTAATTGACGGACGATCAAAACCTTTTTTTTATTTTGATTTTTTGTAACTTATGATATTTGCAAATTCATATTTGCGGGAAAAACTTAAATTTCATTTCTTAAACTTTACAGTCATAGGAACACTCAATTGTATGTATGTATATTAAATTGTTATATATGCTTACTTATTTTGAATAAGTTTACGTATAAAAAAAAGTTATGGTGGCCTAGTGGTTAAAGGCTCGCCTGTCATACATGAGAACGCGGGTTCGAAACCTGACAAGTACCAATGTGATGCTTCCGAGTCATATGTACTTTCTAAGAGTATTTAGACACCACTGACAGACGTTGAAGGAAGATATCGTGAGGAAACCTGGACTTATAATTCCCAATTATAAGTTTGAAATCATCAACCCGCCTTGAGCAAACTTGGTGATTAATGCTCAAACGTTCTCCATGTAATAAGAGGGATTTGCTCAGCAGTGGTCTCTGATAGGCTGATGATGATATGTATAATCCTGAATTCAAAATTACTCAACTAAAATAAAAATATGAATACTAATATAGAATATAAAATATAAATTAAATTTATTTTGACGCTTGTTTGGTTTGGATAAACATTTTAATTTATTTGATTGATATATTGTGAAATTTTTATATACAGATATTATTTTAGCGTATTTCACTCATATAATAACAGAAGTGTTGTGAGTTTTTAAATAAAATACTGAAAAACAAATAAACTAAAATTTTATTGCTTGGATATTATATATGTATAATTTAATTTTATCCCAAAAACTCTAACCACCGACTAAAAATATTGTGAAAATCTTACGAGTACCATAAATAGGCGACCGTTCTATAACGTATATTTAGAAATTACTATAATTTTTTTTTAATAAAAAATGACAATATGACATTTGACAGTTTGAAAATTATATTTTAATTAAAATTACCAAAATAAAAAAAGTAAATTAAGAAAGCAACTAATGAACTGTAAAACAATAGTAAAGCAAAAAAAAACCTCCTTACAGATTTATATTCTTAAAAAACCTTAAAACTATGTAATATTTAACGAAATATAAACACTCAAAATCCTTGAGCGATGTCCGATTACTGAAACGGAAGCCGGCTTCTCTCGTACTCTGCTTATATGTACATATATGGTTTTCTGAGATGTGCTTATTTAGATATAAGAAGATTTTGACTGTATGTATATACTGCTGACTGTTCCGTCTGGTAACAGAGGGATGGAAGAAAAATCAATTTAACGTATAAAACCTTAGTCAATTTATAATTACTATTTTTTAACGTAGTGTTTTTAAGCCAACGATGGATTTTAAGCTGAATATGAGTTAAAATTTTTTCCATTCCCACCAATCGCTCTGCGTCAGTATTTGGTACTTAATACCATTGTTGTATTATTTGATATAGTTGTGGGGCTTGAAATTTTTATAACGCCTATTATTGTTTCATCCTCATCTTCTTCGTTATTCATTATTCTTACTCATAAATGAATTCATTATTCTTATTCATAAATGAATAACGTAAGAATTATAAATATGTATGTATGCGTATAGAGATTAACAAGTATCTCTAGGTTCGCTCCAACAGATTCCTGCAAACTTAAGTGAAGACAAACTGAAATGTTTTAAGATTTTCATAAACACATATTTAAATAAAATTACGTATTTGACATGATCATTGAAGAAATAATAATTTATTCATCCGCTTAAACTCTTGAAAGTTCATTTCTAATTTCTTGTTATTTAAATAATTTATAAGATCCTATTTTTGAATTAATTTCTTAACTCGAGTCTCTCGAAACATCAGAACGTTGTGTCCTCACCCTTACAAATACTTTATGTAAGCAAACTTTGGTGTCGTACTTAGCCCCTGGAAGATCAAGTCTCGATTGAAAATCTGCCACTATGGTGAGGCAGAGCACAGACCCTTATATTAACCTCTCCTTAAGAGGACATTCAGGCCAGACATCGTCTGATGTCTCCGATAGAGTAGAGTACTTAAAGAAATTCGTTACAAATTAATGGTAGGCTCGTCCTGTAAAGACATTATGAACATAAAAATTATAGCAAGTTATGTATCTTGCAAAAATTTAACGATTTTTTTTGTCTTTAAATTTCCATCTGATCGAGTCTAATTCAAGGATGTCTGATCTATCAAGTTAACTAGGCATTAAATTTCATCATGATCAAATTAAATCCAGTTAGATGCTAACTTAGGCATCTTTGAGATTGAGAATTTTGTGGGCTTTAATTAAAACAGTAAATACTATACAATGATGTTTCATACACATACTTACTCGTAAATACTACGTGTATACTATTCTAATATTAGGCCACACTGGCGGTATTGAATATATTTTATTAAAATTACCGTATAAAAGTAGTCTGTTTTCGATAGTGAGTTCATCGTAATTATTGGATCAGAGACTATCTTCCTTAGATATAATCTGGTTTGTGTATGTATAGTTCACTTATTCTTTACTAATATTTGACGTTATAACCTTTTCATCCTAACGTATCAAATAAAAAATTGATAACGAAAAAATACGTCATAATTTTTTTTATTATTTTTTCTAATACATTTTTTATATATCAACATTATTTTTACTGAACTTTTTCTAGTAAAAAAAATTTTTCATTGGTGCAAATACAACGAGACTAATGAATAAAAGACACTTTTCTTGCGGTTTATAATAAAAACACCAGCAAATAATTCAACATAAAAGTCGCTACTATTAAAAGATATATTATATTAATGTTTAATATTTTTTTTATTGGACTACATTAATTTAAAGGTGCTGTTTCATGTCACCCACATGACGTCCCACGGACCGTTTAACTAAATTGAATAAGCTAGCCACATGAAAGTCGATTTCTAAAAACAAGTAAGAAAAGGTCATGACCGTATTTAATTATATAAAGACAAATTTCTATACAATACTCAGTAATTAAATAACATTATAGTTTTTCAATAAAATGAAAGAAATATAGAACACTGATGTTTTGTTTTCGCGAAACTTGAATTATAATTTTCGGTAGATTACTTATTTCGCAACGCTAACGAAATCTGCATAAAGTTTTAAAATAACATGGTTTGAAATACCATATTCGATTTAACATGAAATCTTTATACCTAGATCTTATACTTTAATAAAATTGGGAAACCTAGATCTTTTACCCTAATAAAATCTGTTCTCGTTACGAGAACGGTTTAATGGTTCGTAATAAAATCAATGAAAAGATTAAATACAACCGTATCGAGAAGTGAGTTATTTCAAAGTTTTTTGATGTTCTGAAATAATGTTAAGTGACCCGGTTTTATTTGTCATTTACTATAAAGCAGAAATAATACTTCATTTTTTTAAAATAAAAAAGTCTGTAAGTTGAATTGTAGGATTCATTACCATTAATCGATCACATACTTATTAAAAAATAGGTCAAGACAAAGCAACGTAAAGTGCTTTTGATAATTTATTTCTAATTCTGACAAATAAATATTTTGCTCGTTCTCTCGATTTATGAATGTTTAAGAAAAATTCTTTTATTCTTTATTCAATTCCTTGAATAAATCAGGTTACTTTCCTCAAAGATAAAATATATTTTAGAAGAATTATCCTTTACATTGTGGGGTATAAATAGATTTCCTCGAATTTAAGGATTTTTATAGCACAATGGTTGGCTTACCAAAAATTCACTTTGAGTATAAATAAATTAATAATCTTTTTCTAAAACATTATATGGTTTCTGAATGATTTGTGAAAATAATTATAATTGTAAAAAAAACTCTTACACTTGAGATTTTATTTATTTAATTAAGATAAATATCCCCATCAGTTACTATTTAAACGGTCGTTTAAATGCTTTGAATAATAATTTCCTTTGTATTTAATGGTCTATGCTTTTCATTAACTTTCTTACTTTGACCAATACCGAATTCTATTTGTTATGAAATTAGTGTATGAAGTAAATGAAAGCAACAAAAATATGTAGAGATAAGAGTACTTCAAGAAAGTATTATTGTCACGTAATTCTGTAACTTAACAAAATTTTTAATTAATAAGGAATATTAATTAATTTGAATAGTTTATGAATTTTTTATTCAAGTTCACACCACGGTGAGGATTTTTATATATTATACCTAGCTGAGAGGATGCGATGGGAAAATCCCCTATTAACCTTTTTATTTCGTCTCATAATAATGAGATCTGCATAAAGTTTAGTAGACCTTCGCGAGTATTTATTTAAATGAAACATATATTTCAGGTATACTACGAGTAATGAGATCTGAGATTTTCGCGAGTCTTATACATTTAAATGAAACTAATATTTTTATACATTTAAATGAAACTATTATTTTATACGTCGAAAAGTCGG
>JAAAKD020000098.1:5692172-5706245 GCA_010014825.2 Danaus melanippus
GAAATATAAAATGGGTATGCAGAGAGTGGTATCTTGAGGATTGACATGTATCGTAGAAAATGCAGTTCTACTTTAAGATTTATTTCAATTTGTCTCCTTAGCACATATAGAAATAGTTCAAAAAAGTCGAGTTTAATGTTAAGGTGAAATTCGAAAGGAGCTGTGTAGTATGATCTGATTTAGAATACCGACCTAGCCAAGAATTTTAAAGCAAACTAAATACGTTGCACTCATAAGATCTGTTTTGGCTTTATAATATGCTTTTTACGTGTACGGGTATAGTATACATATATATGCATATGTGCTTATTTGTTTTTGCTTATAAGAGCAAACACAAATACCCTAGAGATGCAATAGTTATAAGAATTTTGTTGAAGATAGTATCATATATTAGATTTCTAAATCTAGGCTTTCTAACATATGGTTTCATATTAACCTGTGTGACTACAAATAATTATTAACTATATTTTAATTTGACACACAATTCATCATACACTTTTTGCGATCTTTTACTATGACGACAAACATATTTATGTTATGCAGTCCATAAGCAAAGTAATATCGTCAATTATAAAATGACTATAGTTACAGTAATTTGAATGTGATCCTTTGCAATCAAAAAGTTATTGTTTGCAATTGTTAATTTGGAAATTATCCAAAAAAATAACTTTTTGTTATTTTTTTTCATCGAATAAATTTCTGGCACGGAATATTCTTATAAGTTAGGCTTATAAAAGATACTTCTAAACTAGTTGGCAAACGTAAAGTCAGTAAATAAAGTTGTTGCCATTCATAAAAGACAAGATAAAAATATGAACTAGAGAAAGAATCGGAAACTTAGCTATAGAAGGCGATATGGATTTCTTGAAGGCTTCAATAACTTTCTCTGAGTGAGTTTACTAAAGAATATGCATACCAAAACGTCAGTAATAATTCCATTCTCTTACCCTTGTTTATAAAACAATTAAACTAATTCAGATTTTTTTTATTTTATAGGGAAAAAGAGAATTTTGTAAACTCTTGTTTATTCTATGATTTTTAATGTAGTTCATGTTCAATGGAAACATAACCAACTAAATAAAGAATTAATATAATGAGATCTAAGAGTTTCACGAGTATTTATTTAAATGACATTAATATATTCGGACAACTATGAGAATTTTTTCCAATAATATTTCTAAATGATCTATAAAAATCACTCATTAGCTTTAAAACTAATGAGTGATTCGGTTAACCGTACATAATATTATGTAGTGAAAGAAAGCTTATTTTCGTTAAAAAACACGGAAATTTTTAAAAACTATTTCTTATATAATAAAACTGTTGCAATATTACATTTTATTTGGACTTTATTAAAAGCCTTAAAAAAATATTTAAATGAAAACCGTCTTATTTTAATCTGGTATACATATTTATTACTATTTCATTGGTACTACAGTTAGTAATCAAATGTAATTAAAAAAAAAACTTAAAACTCCTACTTATCTAAAAAAAAAATATTTTTTAATCAAACAACATATGTGATTATTTATTAAATCAAGTTCGTACCAGACTCTTAAAGCGTTTAAATATTAATTTCTGTTTATCGTATACTGGCAGAAATCACGGTTTAGGAGCACTCAGCTAGATATTTATTCGCGTTTAGTCTACGGAATACATACAAATTTAAACCCTACACTTATGTACTACGTTTGATGGCATTTCTATAAGTCTCTTTGAGTAAAAGTCACCAAGAAAGCAAGATTAAATTGATTACAGTATAAAATATACATGTTCAAATACTTTAATGTAAACTTACCTGTTCACTCTTTTAGTCTGGTTGTTATATTAATAAATAATAATAAATATTTTAATCCACGTATCATCTAGCATGTCTTAGAAGATCTGGTTAAAAGTCAAAGAGTTGGCAGAGAATCCAAGGTCACTAAGCCGGGTGGTTTACATTTGGTAATCGTGGAGAATATTTATTATATGTACATATGTGTGTATTTTAAATAGCGATGAATTAAATATTGTACTTCGATTAAAATGTGCATGACTAAAAAAAAAAAATATTTTGCAATTATTACTTTGAGTTTCAATTAAAAAATGCTATAACACCCTAGCCGAATATTTATCTCGAAAAATTTTAGTTAAATTCTACCGTCCAAAAATTGTTTCACTAAAATATTAGTTGAATACTCGCTCAAGTTTCAGATAGCATTAAAATAGTTGGTTACTTAATCAGCATTACATCACTTTAAAAGCAGTCAATTTGATTTATTAGATAGAAATATCATAACGTTTTCTTAATAGAAAACTTTTACAGCAGTATTGTATGTGAAACATATTTTGTAAATGAACACACTATTATGTTCACCTTAATGTGTACATAATAATATCTTCAAGTAGTACTTTAGGTGCTTTTTGTTCGCGCGCATTTCCATACGGTTTTTGTGATAACAGTTTCACTAATCTTATTGAGCAATAAATTTTATCTGCAAAAAAATTAAGGTCTCGTTTGTTTTTTGTCAGACTGACAATTCGATAGTTAAGTTGTTTAAAATATGAACTAATTTCGTTTTACAATATAAAAATACAACTCAGTAGATATACCAATACCTATCGTAAAAAAAAAATACAATACTCTACTCGCTTAGTCAATTGTAGCTTCTGTAGAATAAAAATCTTTTTTAAAAAGAGCTACTAGATCACATTTTAACAATAAAATATTAAATGTAAACTATCTAAACAAATAAACACAACTGTAGTCTGTTTGTAATATTTAAAACAATGACATTTACTGATTTGGATAGAAAAACGACTATCCAAATATTAACCAAAAATCTACTTACAATAATATAATCGACCAATTTTGACGTTAGGTTCTTAAATTTTACACATTTTAATAAAATCTATTACTATAAATAATACAAGCTAAGTTTAGTGAGTATACAATTAATAATTAATTGGGATCTCATTATGTCTAATTAAACACAATATATATAGTTGTAATTTTAATTGCATATTCGAAACGGTAATTTTCGAGGCATTGATTGTACTTTATTTCGATATTATAATTTTGTCGTTTACGAGATGACTGATACTGACCCTCTTCTCTTGGTGGCATGTATCAACAATAGTCTCCATTTTCGGAAACTGGACGTTAAAAAAAAATTAAATATACACATGTGTATTTTTCGTACAAAGGGGTATTCTTATAAAAAGTGATATAGCTACAAGACTAGAAAATTTGGATCAACATCCACAACATTAATATCGTTTAATATTATAAACTAAATACTTTTTTTCAACGACTTAGCGTTGTTTCGGTAAACTGTCTGTAATAAATGATGTGTACTTATATACTTATCGTAAACGATGTCTACGGATATATACGGTTATTCTCATATCTAGACAAATTTCAGATACTTTTTATCAAAATCTGTTTAGTATATTTTATTTAAGAGAGTTCGATAAACTGTTACATTTATAATATTTGTAGTATTTTTTAGTTAAGAAACTAACCATTATTCAAGATTTTCAAGATTCAAGATTTTCCATCAAAATTATGCTTTTTTACTTTCTTCTTTTTAGCATACAAATGTGTGATATCTTTATTCGTTATATAATAATTTATTTATTAAATACAGTAATCGTATTCAAGTTTCGCGGTCACCATGATCACTTTTCTGGTAATGTATTCTCGGTTTTCAAGTCATCCCTTCCTTTCATCAATTTTCAGAAGTAACAACATTTTTTTATAACGACCGTTGATAGTCCTGAATATTTTTTCCGAAAGACTAAACCTGAAGCATATAATGAACAGCATGAAATAAATTAAAACAGCTTAGAAAGGAATTAATGCCTGGGGGATCATATAGAATTCATGAAAAACAGACAATGTCTGTTCTAATTATGTATTAAACGTAAGGGGTTTTTACGTTATTTCAAATTTAACTTATTTATATTTTACATTGAAGTACAAACTCTTATTTCATTCAGTTCCGTTATTCTGTCTCAACTTTATAGTGATACAATTTTCCTAATTACTTTAATTTTTATTTTGCCTTAAACCACTTTTGTTGATCACTTTTCATCATTTCAAATAATATATAGTTTGTAGAAGATGTAAGTTTTGTCTCATGTTTGGGTCGAACAATTTAATCTTTTTTAATAAAACGACGTTATTAACAACCAAATGAATAATGAATAAACACATTTACAGCGCTAACTTATGGCACTGAGACGTGGCCGCTCACGATGGGCCTTATTAGAAAGCTCAAGGTCACTCAAAGGGCAATGGAGAGGGCTATTCTCGGAGTTTCACTGCGTGATCAAATCAGGAATGAGGAGATCCGCAGAAGAACCGGAGTCACCGACATAGCCCGAAGAATTGCAATACTAAAGTGGCAGTGGGCGGGGTACATTGCTCGTAGGACCGATGCCCGATGGGGCCAACGGGTTCTTGAGTGGCGACCACGAACCGGAAGACGCAGCAACAAGGTGGACCGACGATCTGGTAAAGGTCGCGGGAATCTGCTGGATGCGGGTGGCACAAGACCGGTCGTCGTGGAGATCCTTGGGGGAGGCCTATGTCCTGCAGTGGACGTCTTTCGGCTGATGATGATGATGATGATGAATAATGAATGCCAGTTGTTGCCCTTACTAAACTTAAAAGATTTTGAGTTATATAATCTGATTTTATTTTTCATTAAAACTCTACATAAGATTTCATTTCTCAAAAAGAAGGGTTACATATGTACTTTGTAACCCTTCAAACTGCTTGCACGTAGTGCATTTTCTTATGTAATGTCTCTCATAGCTTTGAGAATATCTTCAATTTCCATACAATTTCATTATCTGTAAATTATATGGGACTGTTATTTATACGAGAGGAGTTTCTTTATACATTTAATTCATAATTCTATTTGCTTAAATTGTTATTCCTAGTTATATAATAATTATATTCATATATTAACGAAAACTTATATACAATACATATTTTAATACCTGCAAGGTTATGGTGCACACAAATTTTCGTATATTAATTAAAATGTTTCTTGATTTTTTTTTTCATAATCTATTTCTGTTTTATAAATTTATGTGGTCATATAGTAAAACTTTTTGGTAATGGGCAAATTCATAAATTTTCGTAAATAACCCTTTCACACTAAGTTTTAGACATGATCCAATATACAAACGGCTTAAAAGAAATAAGCAAAAAAAAAGAGACTCAAAAGAAATTCAATCTCAAACTACATTCAGTATGCTCTGACATATCACGTCATTTACAAAACATACAGCATTAATTAGGTTTTAGCGCCATATGTTACTTCATGACACATTGTCGAGGGAACTCCAGGAGAGCAGGATTCCAAAAGTTTAAGCTGAGCTGTACTGATAAACAGTTATTATTAATAAGAACAAAAACTATAACACGATGAATATTGAAATATAAAATTGAAAAAAAAAGTCACCAAAACTATCGTTTCTTATTTTAGTAATTGTCCATATATTTGGATTTTATTTTAAAATATCGATACGAAATTAAAATATTGAATCTTGATATAGTTTGTATGATAAAAAGACTATTTAATATTTCATAATCAACAAAAATACCAATTTTAAAGTGTTTTGCTCTTGCTATTACATTTTTCATTTCTCTTAAGGGCTGCTAGATTTGATACTAATTATTTTTTCAATTTATTTCAGTATTTAAACGTGAAAAAGTAAATGATATTATTTATTATTACTTATATCTATATTTGAGAGGGAACTAAATTATTACATTTTTAATGAATTAATTTTATAATAGAACTTAATGATTCATTAATATTTAACTCTTTTACTTTAAATAATTTATTTCCTCGTAAATTTAAAAAACTTCACCCCCGAATCACGACCGAGATTCGCACTTATGATTTTAATTTCTTTATATTTTCATTACTAAAAAATAATAGTCAAATCGCAAAGATGCTTTGGTAACTACTTATAGTCCTTTATCTAAATAAAATAACTGCTGGAGGTTTTACCACTAGCAAAAAAAAATTTAATTGATGGCATATAATATACAACTACTTGTTTTATAAAAAAAAGTAAACTTTCTGGGATTCTTAATAGTCACTAAGCCCATAGTTCAATGCGTTCTACAATATCTTCTACACTTCTCTCTATGACATGAGAGGCGTAGAGAGAAGTGTAGAAGATATTAAGATGAAGATGAAAAAAACATTTTTAATTTTACAAATAATAGAAAAACTTACAATAAAATAAAGCTAACGTCTACTAAAAGACATTATTTGGTTTTATGTTTTTATTGACTTTTTGATATGGCATCAAACCAATAAATTCCGTTGTAAACATGTGTATAAAATTTATGATTTAGGGAAGAATAATACTTATCAGGTTGTTTGGTTCTGACTTATTCTACTCATTTACTTATTTAAATATGTATTATTAGATCAACTTTTAATTAAACGTTAGTAAAGTTTGAAACAAATATAATTATAAAATATGTATAATAAATATTAAATTAAAACAATATTATGTGAGATTAATAAATTGACGTCGTTACGAAAGTATGGTACAAGCTTTTTATGTCATTTGTAAGGAAGTGAACCGTTAAAGGTCTTTGTCCAAAATGTCTCTCATAAATCTTTTATCATAAGGATCGTAAACTGTTATTAAAAATATACATTGTCCTGATTGAGGTATGGTGCTCTTATATTTGAACAAAATTCCTAAAATAACTAATGATGATATACAAGTAAGTGATTCAAAGAGTCGCTAATTAGGAGTATTAAGATCTAGGACAAGTATTGAGTTTTGAAAATAATCAATTTCTTCTTATACATTTCAATTTCATCATTTCATTTCATAACGTACAATGTTTAAACGTTACAGACAGTACGAACTATGTATATTTAAATCTAAATAAACCTTCCTTTAAGTGGAAAAGTGACTTACATATATAACGATTTTCCTTTCGATTTATTTTGGAATATGAGCACAAAAATATCTACTGCTCACTTTGTATTTAACAATATTAGAGGAATAGCTATTGAGGATATACATCCAGCTGTATGCTACGATTGCACACAGTTGACGCATTCCCCTTAAGCTGACTTTACGAATACTAGAATAATACTTACCCAAAGCTTATGGTATCTGGATTTGGGCTGTATTAAATATCAGAGCAAAACTTAGAATCACTGGAAACTTCCCTCGTTTAAAACTAAACAGAAAATTGTTTCAAATAAGAGGAATTCGAAAAAGAATAACACTATGTCCTATGTTGCACCTTGTAAAAATTGTTACATATTCAACCAATCATTGTAAATTGGTCACTATTATTCTGCTCACGTAACAAAATTTGGCTTTCTTCATTTTCTAAGATATATTTGGGCAGACTAATTTTTAAAACTTTTTTCTAAAGTGATCATCTAAGGTCACTAAAAGGTCCTTGAAATTCAACACGTTTACTGATAGTACCTTCACTCTATGACTCTGTTATTAGAAATATACTTTACATTATCTTCTGAAACCAGGTACAAATTTTAACGTTTATCACTGTCGTCAAAAGTTTATTCTTTTAGGAAGAATGTTTTCATAGTTCTCACGGTGTAATTTTTCTACTACATACATGCAGTTAATTCATTTAAATGAAACTAGTATTTTTCGATTTACTACGCTTATTTTATTATTTTAAAAATAACATACTCACGATGTTTCGGTTGTTTTGCAGAAAGGTTGCTGGTTAAATAAATACTCACAAAAGTGTTACATCTCATTAGTTATTTCATTTGATATCTTGTCTTAAGTTATGTTTTCACAACATAAGTTATGTTCCCTTTCGTGACCCAATTATGTTTGGTGGCAGTTAAGGATGCAAGAAAAATCAGTTTTACTTATAAAACTATATTCAATTTAACAATTAAGACTTTTATTTAACTACTTGCTAAAGAGGTGTCTTTAAGTCAACGATTGACTCCAGACTGAATATATGTTGAAACCCATTTTCCCATATCCATCGATGGCTCAGAGTTAGCATTTGGTACTTAACACCATTTTTATATTATAAACTTATGCTCCGGTTGCGCTTGCGTAACAATCCTTTTCCTTGTATTTTTTGTTGTATCAATAATGACATTTCATATCTAGAAATGTAGTTTTTTAATGAAAACTTTTTAATTATATGAAATCGAATTACTGATTCTAACATTAAATATGGGAAATAATGAATAATAAAAACTCAAATTACATTCCAAACTTGTGCACTAAACGCTATGCTAGCTTTAATTTACAGTTATTGGGTTCTGTTCAGGGCGACCATTTGTTTCAATTTCGAGAGGCGAGAGCCTAAATCGACTATTTTTATCTTAAACGACCCTTTGTAACAGACGGGTGTGAATTGCTTCCTATTTTCAACTAATTGTCCTTACTCTCACGAGTAACAGAACTGTCCGAAAATAAAATGTTATTGTTTATACATAATGTTGTATAATTTTTCTTGATAGACATTATAATAAGCAAAAATTGCTTAAGTTAGTAATACAAAGAGAATGTAAGCATCAAATAAAAATAGTCCATGTTAGACAGAAGAATTCTAAGCGGTTCACGACGAACTAAAATATCAATTTTTTTCTTACACAATGAATCTGATAATGACAAATTACATAAATGAAAAGCTGAATATAAAGACATCTTAATAGATTCAAAATAATCATAATTTGTTTTTTCTAAATTTTAAATAATTTTACCTTGCTGTTTATTATAAAATAAGGATTTAATAAAAAATTAAAATCCAAAACATAAAAATAACATCAATTTAATCACTAAAAACAATATCCTGCGAAGGTTCAACACTTTTTTAAAAAATCTACCTAATATTTTAACGTTACGTAAAAAGAATCAGAGATATAATATTTTTTAAATCCTATATTTTTAATGTATTTATTATCAGAAATATGATAAAACACAAAGTCAAACTAATTGTGGAAAATGTTCTAGCAAAAATTGTTCTTAACCTTTCGAAATACTTTATTGTAATATAAACTGTGAGATTTCTGATAAATAACTAAATAAAAAATTAACATTAGAGTATAACCTTTCAAATAAAAAAGGTAATTGAAACTCGTACTAACCTGTAGAAAATTGTGCTTGATTATGCATAAAAAATACACGAGATGAAAACTTAAATACCCCGTTTCTTTTGTGGTTTAACATAAAAATTATATTCGAAAAAATCGAATAAAAAAATTGTTGATAAAAAGTAAACCCACATATGTAAATGGAAGTTTATTCTTAAAAGTGGATATGGAGCGCTTTATTTATTACACACACATTATTCATGATATATAATTATAGAAAGCGCTACAGAAAAATATTACGTAAATATATACTGTTTCCAAAATTGTAGAGTGTTTGCTACTATAAAGTAACCAAACCCTGAAATTTCCTCTGTCGTTAAGATTTTGGTATTATATTTTTATATGATAACAATACTCTTGACGTGTATATTTCCTTAGAGATGGGTAAAATGCTCCTAGGACATTTCCCTACGGATTCAACCGTCTTATAATTTATGACTGTACTTTAGAAGTCTTATACCATAAGCATCTCACATACAGAATATCTTATTACATTCTAATATTACAGCCAGGGAATAACATTTGTGTCATCATCAAATTTCTTTTATAAGTTCTTCTATCAAAAGACAATTTTGACATCGTTGACAAATACCAAAAAACCTTAGTGAGACTAAAGTTGTGAAACATATTTAAAGGGATATTTCGTATTTTTTTGTGAACAAAACAAGCAACAAGTAAGATACAAAAGTCTTAACTTAGAATTAGTTTTTTCAAATTTCTTTGACAGCTTTAAAAAGGCTTATCAAGCATTATATTAATGTTTTGTTTTTTTTTTGTATAAAACCGTGACTTTTATATATTCATCCTCTGTTCAATTCCATAAAATTGCTTTGTCACAAACTAAAAAAATTAATGCTGAACAGGATAACTTTCACAACATTTCGACAAACATTAGTCGATGTAGGTTTAAATATCTTAACAACAGCTTTTAACTGGGAAGTAAAAATTAAAGTAAAAATTGAAGTAAAAAGAAATTAATTAAAAACATTATTATTGTATCAAACGTAATTATTTTTAATAATTCAAACATTTTAATAATCGATATTGGTAAAAGTAACGAGAATATTTTATTCAGTTTCTCTATGAAATTTGTTTCTTTTAATAAAAATTCAAAGTCTTTCTTAATTCTGCTGATAATTAATGTTATTTTGTTAGCTCATTTAGTTATATTTCAGTCAATGAACATATTTTATATATGGTTTTAGGTTTTATAATGTGATAACGATGATAATATTTAGAGAGGAGCAAACATTATGTGAATCATTCGCCTTTTTATGTACCTAATATGACTAAAAACTTGTATTTCAAAATATGAAATAAAACATCATCTCGTTGTACTGATATTTACGAAGAAAGTGATTATAATTTTTTTTCTAACAAAAGCCTACTTGGCGGTCGATGACAAATAAAAAGGGCAACTGACATATCCATCACGCCTGCTCGTGATCACGGTTGCTGCAAATTAGTTTGGTAGGTGGTAAAGCCTAGCTGTAGTCTCCTAACTACAGATCGTACATAGGCTGGCTCGACTAGGGAAGTATCACCCTCTCACAGGAGATCGGCGTGAAGTAGTCATTAATGGCTGCGTTTCATCCGATGAGTGAGAGAGCCGGTGGCCCTTTTCCTATTCTCGCCTTTTCCTGAAATTACCTAATAACAAAGTTGTTGTGGATGTCAATGGGTAACGCGACTTTAGCTACTGCCCGCCACGTAGGCCGTCGTTTGCCACCTTCAAAAATAAAAAGTAACCGAATCGTTTGGAGAATGTAGTTTAAAATAATAAAAAACATCCTAAAATATTAGTGTTATTAAAATACCTACTTTTGAAGTATCAGATAGATGAAATAACATTTCAACAATGCTACAGATCCTATTACCGTAACGTAACAATAATGTGAGTATTAAACTTTGATTATAGAAATTGATTAAAAATATTAACTTCAAACATGTAATTCTTACAGAAATTATATTATTACGTATTCAACAATGCTCAGAGAGTTTTAGTTGACATTAGTTAGTTAAAATCCACACAAAGACGAACTTGTGTAATTTAATTAGCGAAATACACACACCATCACACATATACAAATTATGTTATTGTTCGTTTGGTTTCACTTTATTAGGATTCTGTTTACTAAATATTTACATTTGAATGAAAATTTTAATCTTGTAAAAAGTGAAAATGTAAGTTATTTCTTGTGATCACTTACGTTTTCAACAAATGTATTTTATGAAATTCGATTCTTCTTTAATTTCAAAACATTTTTCTTTTCTTTATTCATTCTTTAATTTATATTATACATTAAGAATATTTAATTCGAGAGATCAGAACATTGATCGGATGTGTAGTTTCTCTACTTTTCAATAATTTTCCATGATTTTATGTGTATAAATAACTACAAAAACAAGTTGACGATTAAATAGGAGTCTTTCTTGCTTTATAGTTGTCATCACTATAACATATCTATGTTGGGAATGTTTTCAATTGTGGTTTAAAATGTAAAACTGATAGATTAGCTAATTTTTGATAAATTCATTTTAAATTACATGTAGAATAAAAAAACCTATTGATATAAATTAATTTCAGATAAATATTGTAAGACTATGATTTATTAACAAACGAATTGATGGCTAGGTGGGTTTTTAATGTCAAATATTTTTACAATGGAACGTATTATGGAAGAAATAAAAAATAGTTTCGGACGAAATCCTTGTTAAATTAAGAAAATTATATTGTGTAATTATAAAAATCCAATCTTAATAAAAAATTTAGTACAATTTTTATGTAACAATTACTTCTTATTCTTCAACTTCTTTTCTATTCATCGGACCTACTCTTGAGCAAACATATATTTTTTTTTAGAATTTCCTGGGTCATACGGCAATAGCTATAGAAATTTAAAATAATCCCTTATTTTCTATAAAAACAAGCACTATTCTAAAAATTATATTACATACAAATTTTACAACTATACAACTAAAGGCAACTCAATCAGTTTTTACTTAAGGGTTGTATCCTTATATTTCTTATTACTAACAATGTTTTTATTTATATAATCCAAGCATAACCGGGGAAAAACCGTATAGAACAACAATGGTGCTAAACACCAAATGTTAACTCCAATCCATCGGTGAGAAAAGAAAATGGCTTTTAAAACATATTCAGTCTGGAGTCAACCGCAGACTTATAAAAACCTACCTAGGATGTAGTTAGTTATAAATCACAATTATATATTGAAACTGACCTCAACCGCTGACTTGCAGACATATCTCGAGAATGTAGTTACTGATAACTCTCAATGGTAACTTGAATATATGTATATAGTTTACAACTAAAACTGATTTTTCTTACATCATCCGCTGTTACCAAACCTTATTATAATTAATGAGACTTAATAGTTGAGAAAGTGTGAGCCAGTGGTGGCCTAGTGTTTAAAAGGCCCGCCTCTCATGCATGAGGACGCGGGTTCGATCCTGGCAAGTACCAATCTGAATTTTCCGAGTCATATGTTCTTTCTAAAAGTATTTAGATATCACTGATTAATGGATTCCCAAAGAGGGTTGATGCAAGGCAGGCGGCCGGTCGTAAAAACAGTTAGCCAAAACTATTCACAACATTTAAGGCAGACCCTGGCCAAAAGCTGGGAATTTGCCAGGTAGAAGGGTTGAGAAAGTTTATTTTTGGTTATCGCAATTCTTTCTATTTTATGTTTTAATATAATTCTCATAAAATTATTTAATAATCGGTATTGCATGCATAGTGAACTCTTTTAATAGAATTAAGTATGATTTAATATTTTTTGTTAACACTAGCAATTAGAAATTTCAATGAGACTTGTTCCTATAAATTATTTTTATAATGAGGAATATTTTTTTAATATAAGTGTATAATGAGTATTGGATTATTATTATATAATTTAAACATAAGTAAAAATGCAGTATAAAGATATCTAAGATCTCACGAGTAAATACATATAAAGAAACTATTTTTTTAGAATAAACTATGCGGTTATATTATTTTATTATATATATTCCTGACATTTAAATTTTTCATTAACTGTTATTACGAACAGACAAATTGGAACTGACATTCTGTATTAAAAAACTGTAAAATAAACTAATAAAACCGGTGAGTTAATCATAAAGGTAAAAATTTAATTTAAATACCTAAGTATCATATAACTTTAGTGTAATGTTGCCATATAATTATAAATGAAGAAAAACAAACACCAAGCGCAAGAGAAGATTTCCAGTTTATTCTATTAGAATATATTATATTAGTAACGTATATATTAATACGTTAAAATATATTCTTTGAATAGAAGAACAATAACAGAAATATTACAGAAATAATAATACAAATTATTATTAATTTTTTCTGGAGGAATGCTGACAGTTAATTCTGATATAGAGCTCTGGCTCTTCATTCTTGAAATTTTTACAGTTTTACTTGCATGAATAGATGTTCACCTTAATACAGTACCATGTTTGTTAAATATATCAATTGAGTTTGACCCGTGTCTTAATAACACCTGGGACCCGTTCTTTAAAAATATAAAAACCCATGTCCGTGACCACACCGCAGGACCTCGTGACACCGTAAACGCATTCTGCCGGCATCCAGAGCGGTATGCTAGAAAATAAATAAATCGATGGCGGTAGAAGATAAATAACAAGACCAACAGACAGACATTCACATATCATCTGCCTGCGAATACGATTACTGAAAAGTAACCAAAAGTCGGAATTATTTAGTTTTCTAAAAGAGAGACGAAACCTCTTAGCACTCAATGGATTCACCGTGCGGGTGCCGGATCCATTGCGTTGCAGGGAGAGGAGCTTCAACAGTGCTTGGGACTTGCGACCCAAGTGTAGGTTTAAGGGGCCCCTATCTAACGCGCGTTAAACGCTCACCTCCACTGTCCAAGCTCCTCTCTCTACC
>JAAAKD020000098.1:5766511-5784181 GCA_010014825.2 Danaus melanippus
ATACTTATTTCATATTTTGTTGTATTTGTTGAAAAACAAAATAGAACAAACAATTGTATTATATGTATCTTTTAATTGAAGTTTTAATAAAAATACTTTTCAAAAAAAGATTAAACTTGTTTTTTTTATATAAAATATTCAAAATCATACTACACAAAACTAAATCTTTCTTGGCTAAAATTTTGTGCAGTACATAGATCTTTAACTATCTGCCAATTCTTTTGTATTTCTTACGTAGTTTGAATACCAAATTTAGTAAACTAATAATGTCTTAGCAATATATAATATTGTTCGCATAATATGACATTGCTGATAGTATTCTAAACCAAAACAAAACAAGACGTGACAAGGAAAACAAATGAGATTAAAGGAAAAGTTAAATTTATGTCATTTTTTATATTATCTTAGGATATTTTGTTGTTTGTTTATCAAAACAGAGATACACGATCACAAGTCAATATGGTCACATGGGCAGACAAACAATTTAATACTTACTTAGGTTTTATTACTCTATATTATTTAAGGACTTTTATTCTTCAGCACACAGCCCCGTCGTATGATTTCCATTGCATTACTAAATTGTTAATGATGACAGAACAAAATATTGCCTGATAATAATGACAAAGGTGATAATAATAATGGAAAGTATGGCATCATAAATATCAGAATTTTATTATTTTATTTTTCTACAAGTTAATACACATATGCAAGTCCATAAAATCCAAACAATACCAAACCAATACACACTGTCCAGAAATTTGACACAGATATGGACTTTCGGTGGTGATAAAAAATTATTTGGATTTTTATCTTAAGAAAAGAATATATTTAAAAAATTTACAAGTTATTTCATACAGTACATCCGTAGCGTGGGAATTAAACGGTGCCTACGTTTCTGACCATTGACAATCTATTATACCAACAAACTTATTTTTTTTATAGATTCATGACTACTTTTTAAATGGCTCCAAAGTGTTTTTGAACGCAACTTACGCTTCATTTTATCGGTGGTTGATCAAAAACAGTGTTTCGGTTTCGATAAACACCTTATTTAAAAATAAGATGTGATTAAGACTTACTCGTATATATTAATATAGCGTTTTTATATTATATGAACTGTTTTAGTTTTAACTTTTGCCCCTTTCTTAAATAAATAGAACTAAAACATTGTTCACTTTACGTTTTGTCAGTTCCATCAATTACCAAGCAATCGAATAATTTTACCCGCTTTTATCATATATTGTGTTATGGATAAAAAAAAATGTAAGCTTTTGAAGGAATTAGATGAAATTTTAATTAAAAATTATTAAGTGTGAGTTTCATTCTAATAATTTTATCTACCATTTGACTGTATTTTAAATAAGAGGATTGATTATTTAACAAAATAAAGCTTTCAATGAATCGCTAAGATTGAGACTCTAAAAGATTCTTTTGCTTTCAATATATTTCAACTTGGAAAATATAAAAATAGAATCACTGTTACTTCAAATATCCATAACGCCGGATTAAAGGTTCGCAAGGTGCTAGTGATACCTCTGGCAATAATTGCACTAGTCCTAAAGCTACGAAAAGCCTTAACATCATGAGGACTGCATGCACATCGCTTTCCACAGACGTGATAATACTGTTTTCTTTATTGGCCCCTTTTGGAAACAGTTTTTGTGTAAACTTTCGTTATATTTTTATTCATAAAAAAAATGTACCTTATGAAGAGACAGTAAAAAAGTACCCTTATCCGAATTTAATTTTTTTTAATATTCTAGAGTAATAGACGTTTGTTTTGTTATATATACCACTGATGTTAAGAAAATAAATTATTAGAAAATGAGTGAATGATGTGTTTAGGAATTTATTAGTGTTATTTAGGTTCGCCATATTATTTTTATGGGTATTTTAAAATAAAACAACGATGATTTAAGATTACCTCAGGAAATACTAATAATAAATATATATATATATATATAAAATAATAATAATAATAGTCTTAATGATTTTATTCACTGTTATACTTACAGTTTTCTATACAATAACTAGCATAAAATGGTTTTCTTAGGTAAGGCTAATATCAAAAGAAACCTTATATTTCGTTGGTATCCAACTTTTTGTTTGCCATGCCTATAATTTAAAATTGGAAATAATAGGGATCAGAGGCTTAACTCAAAGTGGACCGAGTATTAACTGTGAATATTGTAGCAAAAGTAAAGGCTTCGTTTTTATTATAAGCTTTATTCATATATCCTTTGTTTGTCCACAAACAAAACTTATTGTATAAAGGACACCAAAAGGATGAAATGTTAATAAAGTTAGCCTGTGTGTCACACTGCAAACAAATAATGAAAACGGTTGTGTTATGTAGAGTACGTCTTAAATATATTCTTCATATAATTTACCAAAACCATATGATGAGGCCGAATGAATGACTTCCAGGCTTTGACGGCTCTATATAACACTGATTGTTATAAATGCAACTATATTTGACCAAGAAGATATACTATACATAAGTAACCAACGCTTGTAAAATGAGAAATGTTTGATTACCTTGTACTGTTTTCTATCACTCGTGTTTCATTGGACACATCTATTACAATGTCGTGTATAACAGACGAGCCCCTAATGATCTCAGATACAGTTCGGGATTTGTTGCCAAGTTGGGAACTGTTTATATTGTATATAGTGGGACATATTACAATTGATGATGTTTATATATAAAACAGGAACAAAATTATATAAAAATAAAAAGATTGCAACATGAATATAACAATAAATTTAATTGTAGGATACATTAATTTACTCTAAAACTACCATGCTAATAACTAGAAAAAATTAACACCAGTACCTAGTCCAATATTAATAGAGAATATCACTTTAAATAAAACTAATGTTTTCACAGTGATCACGGTTGCTTCAAAGGAACGAAAACGTCGGGATTATTTAGTTTAAAACAATAAAAAAAGTAGTACATGCAAATATATTAGTTTGACTTAAATGAATACTCATGAAAGTCTTACTTTTATGAGTATTCATTACACCTCACTCATAAATATATCATTAAACATCACTCTATTTGAGATGGGATCCATTTTACAAACTACGCGCATTCTTATTACAGCTTATTGTAACTGATAGATATTTTAAAACGTCTCATCCATATCATGAAGTAAGATTTAATATACGTGAGGGTGAATTTCGTAAGACAAAGAAAAGGATTTCACTTTAATTTTTTTTTTCATATATAACAATTTTGAATACATAACATACGAACTTTAAAACCAGACACATAAAACAAACCTATTTCAAACTAATATACAAAAGGGATATAATTTAGACTTCTTTAATAACTTATAACAAATTCCATAACTTGAAAACATCTTGCTGGAAGTTTGTAATTTACTTCTTTTCGTATTTGAAGGAATGAAATGTATGCTCATTATAATGAAAAATGTTATAACTTATTGTGTCGAATCTATTTATTTTTTGAATGTAAATGATATTAATATATGTATATATATATAGGCGAAAATGGAAAGTAGAAATTTCACTATTTATAAATTACGGTGCAAAACAAAAATAATACCACTTCTTGTATTCAGACTTCAGAGTGGTAAAGGGTGTATTCGAAAATTTCTCAAGAAAAACAAGAAAAAGCACGGAACGTAATGTGTTTAGAAAACTGTTTCAAATTCTTTGAATTCTTAATATAGGGAAACGAAAAATTTTATACACTTTTTTAAGTTAATAAATTATTACAATTATCTTATATAGATTAATTTTAGGTAATTTTTAATTAATTTTTATCGATATATAAGTAAAAGAATAAACTAATATACTATTTAATTTTTTTTTTACAACTGACTGTTTTTTTTCTAACGACTTGTTTTATTTTCATATTATTTATTTAGATTATTTGTCGTCGTTTACTAGTAATAGATCACAAATACGCATCCTTAATATACAACATTTTCTTTTCTATTTAGGCTCTATTAAGGAATTAAAATCATTATTAAAAACTCAGTTTTATTTTTAATATTGTCTATCAGTGACTTAAGAGAGTCCTTTGGATCTTTTATTCGTCTTATGTTCCTTACTTATGTTTTATACTGTCAGTCACTTAGCATTTTTCAATTTAAGTACAAAAAATAATGTATATGTACTTAGTGAGAATTATAACAAAGTCATGAAAGATTGAAAATTTTGTGAATTATTTGTAACTTGAACAGCAGCCAACAGATTAGGAACTCCATATTATTTACATTAATCATAAAAATTATAATATAAACAAAACGTGCACAGTAAAATTTAAATGTAAGTTTCATGGATTAGATGTTTATTTTCTTAGATTTTTTTTCAATTGAAAGTTTCTCTGTCTTCATAGTGAAAGTTTTTTAAAGATCTCGGAAAAAAGGTACGACGAATTGAAACTATCTGTAAACCTTGCTCTAGATAACTTCGGAATTATGTCTAAAGCTTCGTAATTTGAAAATCTTTAAATAGTTGGTACAAGACGACAAGAAATTAATATTTTTATAAGTAACATGTTAAATAAATTAATTGCAAGTTAGGTCTTATATATAATATTTTTTTAAGAACAGAAAAATTGCAAAACACTTAAAAATATTTTATACGTTTCCGACTTTTTCCGAGTCATATGTCCCTTCTAAGAGTATTTAGACACCACTGGCAGACGGTGGTGGTGGTAGTGACTGACGGACGGTGAGCAGGCGGGGTGATTGGTGCTCAAACCATCTCCATGTGAGAAGAGGCTTATCTTCAGCTGTAGGCTCTGATAGGCTGATGATGACATATATATAATTTATAGATAATTACAAATAATATATCAGCAAGCAAAGATCGTGAATGTATACGGAAGAGGGAATTTTTTTCTGATGAAGGGTCCTTGACCTTAGAAACCTTTTATTTCTGATAAGGTTTTTATGACCTTCAGAGAGTTCGGAACGATTTAGTTTTGATTGGATTTATTGTTCAAGCTTTACTGCTATGGTAAATAAAAAACAACTTTTATTGTTGTCATTTTTTTTTATTTCTCAATATCCGTAAAATACAGAAAACAGAAGAGATAATCATCATACTAAGTTAGTATTATATAGACTAGTGGTAATTTTAAAATTTTCCTCAATCTTCACATGAATAAAGACTAATAAATGTTGCGGTACTTATCGGATAATAATTTAACTAATCTTTTTACGACCATGAAAACTGTGTAGTCAGAAATATTCTAAGCCATGTATTTAAAATTTGAGAAGCACCTTCATTGAAAATTAGAAACCACTTTTGCCAATTGCAATAATAATAAAGAGTTATTTATATATTTACAAATAATCATTACATATTGAAAGCTTTGCCAGAAGTTCCCTCGTAAAAGCTTTTTATACCCTGGCTGACGTTTATCGACGATGTATAACATTATGTATGAATTAGTACATAATGGTTACGTGGTGTTGTTTAAATCAAGCAATATTCATTATGACATGTTAAAAAAGTAAGTCGAATTAGGAGACGTAATTAACGACTTGCATTATGTCAGTATGTACATGTTATTCAATTACTCATGTATTTAAGATTATTAAAGAGTGAAAACATACAAAAAGTTTAAATGTTTTTGAAATTAATTGCGTTGAAAGATGGCAAAACTAAAGTTACACTTAACGTAACTATCGAAAAGGACACTTAACGGTAGAAAATAGAGGAAGCTAGTTTAGATAGCACACAAAACTTTTTCAAACCACAAAGTGTTTCCAAAGTTGTAGGAATTTATCATTGACATCTCTGAGATCATTTATCTTAAAAATAATTAACTTTATCATGTGATATAAACAATATATCGAGCTTCAAACCATATCAAGAAGCATCTCACTGGTATTATTGTATAAACTCCTTAAAAATATACTATTCTAATAAATGAATATAATAATTCACGTGTTCTTATTATTATGTAATATGATTCGTCATCCTCGGAGAATAATATTCCAAAATAATCAATTTGATTAAAGATAATCTCTCTTGTTAATCAAAGAGGAAATCTTGTAGAGTAACAATTTTGTTCTTAATTACCTGTTTTGTGTTTTGTGTTTTCGTGTTTATGGATTATTCGTAATACAGAGATAAAGTTTTGAATGAACAAGATTAAATAATTTTCTTAGAAGTATGAATTGGGGGAGAAGTTGTAAATTCTTGAAAGACAGACATTTCCTGTTCAATTTATATTTTACTTTAATGTAAACGTGTACAACCAGTGCGTCCTGCCTGTTATGACTTACGGTGCTGAAACGTGGACATTGACGGTTGGACTGGTCCACAGATTTAAAGTCGCACAGCGGGCTATGGAGCGAGCTATGCTAGGAGTTTCTTTGAAGGATAAAGTTCGCAATGAGGTCATCCGACAAAGAACCAAAGTAACCGACATAGTTCGCAAAATTTGCTCGCTGAAGTGGCAATGGGCTGGTCATGTCTGCCGAAGGACTGATAACCGATGGAGCAGACGAGTCCTAGAATGGAGACCGCGCCTCGGCTACCGTAAGGTAGGACGCCCCCCTGCCAGGTGGACTGACGATCTGAAAAAGGTCGCTGGAGGGGACTGGATGCGGAAGGCGGAGGACCGGGTATTGTGGCGCGAATTGGGAGAGGCCTATGTCCAGCAGTGGACCAAGATTGGCTAATTGTATTGAAAAAACTCATTTTATTTTTGAAAATAAACTCATTATAATTAACCGAAATACTTGGTTTATATTATAATTTTAAAAATCAATTATCATGCTAACTAGTGTTTGGAGACTGATGAACTTGGAATTTAAATCCCTAATCCGTGAACGTTACAGAAGCCGACTTTAATCCCCTTGTCACATTCAAAGCTTCCTAGCAAAAAAAAGGCAGGATAGATACAATTTATGCCAGCTCTCTTAGTCTCCAAACCTAAGTCGTATTTCTTGATTTGTATATTATATTGATATCATGGACCTGGTGTAAAATTTTACAAAAAATTTAAATTATATAATAGTCATGTTAGTTCTTAGTTAACAATTGGACCAAAAATCTATGTCTCTTATGAAAGAAAATCAAAATTTTATTTTCAATTGATTCCATTAATATTATCATTCATGGTTCATACCACAAATAATTTATCAAGATTTTCTTATTTTTTTTAACTATTGCCTGTTTCAGTTCTAGTTTTGTTGATAAAACTCATTAGTAATTTCGTATTACGCTCAAACAGTGATCAAATGTAATGCAGTGCACATTCAAACATTGCTATTTGCGAACAAGCAAATTATTAGCTTACTACTCTACTACTAGTTTTTATGAATTTATTAACTATTTTTATTCCAAATGTTCTAAATTAACACTAGTTAAACTGTTGCTTGTTTTCAATAAATTCTAAGGTGTTTGCTTCAAATATTTCTAACAAAGTTCAAAGATTTTCTCTCCAGAAATTTCTTCATCTTTTCACATTTTACACATACAATAAACGTATTCTTCTTACTTTTCTTGGTCAATATATTAGCCATTAACAAATGCGATTCGACCTCAATGGTTAAATTCGGGTTATTTTTAATTTAATGTATAATATATCGAAATATATTTCATACAAAGTTTTAAAATCAAAGAAGTTACAGAAAACAAAACGTCGAACACTATTTTGTATATTTTTTTTCATAAAAATATTTTAATATTTATAACATATTCAATACACTATTGTCTGAAATTTATATATCGTATATAACATAGGGATTGCTACTTCCCATAGGATGCAACTAAGTCTTATGTAAACAAGGTTTGTATGGTTTATACCTTTTTTATTTATATTTTGGTTTATATGTTTTATTTCATCATGAAAATCAAAATTGTGTTCATGGTAAGAAATCTATTTATTGCATCGACAATTTTAAAATCACCTATTGTTCCATCGTGTATGTATAAGAAAAATATTATACAAGATATTTTAAAACACATTTTATTGTAATTAATTTCCATTAATTACACATAAGCATATAAAAATTGAAGAATATTACAATATTTTGTGTTAACAAAAGTATTCCAAAAACTATTCGTCTAACACGAATGAAATCGTTAGAAATTTTTCATTTTATTTTAAATTATCAAAGATTTGAACTTCAGATGAAGTTGTTGATTTTAGAAATGTTGTTTTAAGTTTTATTCATTTATTCGTATTTATCTAGTAATGGTGTATTACAACAATTGTCGAATATTTTAGTCACCATTTATTTTTTTTTATTATGAACACGTTGTAAGTGTTCCTGAAATTTCTTGTATTGGATTTCTGCAACTCTGAGTTATAGTATATTATTTAACTACGCTTACAAATTCAACATTCCTACTTATAATTCTGTCTGTTTAATATCAAGTTGAAACATACTATTTATATAAAGCTATTCAATTATTTAATGTTGAATTCAAATGGAAAATCATATAGATTTTAGAAGCAAAAACAAACTTCCCAAATTAAAAATAATCTTCCTCTACATTTTAACAACGATTTAGTGTATAATGACAAAGAGAATATATGTTTAATTTATCCGAGGAAGGTATAAACAACTTTGGAGGGTTGAGGCAGAAGTGGAGACGCTCTCGGACCACCGTTACATACGGTTCGAAGTGTCTTTCACTCCTGCCGGTCGCCGGAGTCCAGCCGATGTCCTGCGGTCGTCGAATTCCTCGTCGCCCCGGGAGAGAAGTCATTTCCCGCGTTGGGCACTATCAAAGCTCAACAGGGAACTGGCTGAAGAAGCGGCCGTTGTCGGCCGCTGGAGTCTTCCGGAGAGTGCGGAGTTGGGGGTGGATGAGGGGGCTTGTCGCTTTGGAGACGTACTCCAAAAACGTCTGCAGAGCGGCGGTGCCCCCAGTAGGACGTCCCCCTCCGCGGGGAGCGGTGTACTGGTGGTCGGAAAATATCTCCGACCTCCGGTTCACCTGCAACGGGGCTAGGAGTACATACACTCGGAGCAGACGATGCCGCCCCCAGGACGAGGAGCGAGGTGGCCGGCTGTACAGGATCTACGTGGCGAAGAAGTTGATCCTGCAGCAAGCCATCTGCCGGGCCAAGGAGGCAGCCTGGCTGGAGCTGGTGGAGGGTCTCGATCGAGACCCTTGGGGCCGACCGTACAAGTGGGCGCGGAAGCAACTCTGCGCCCAGTCGGCCCCCATCACGGAGGTGCTCCAGCCGTCTGTACTGAGGGGGATCTGTACTGAGAGCGAACTGTTCCCCGACACTCCTACGGGATTCAGCCCCCAGGCCGACGCTGGATGAGGGCGACCGCGTTCCGCCCACCGTCACGGAGTCTGAAATGGAGGCGATTCTGGCTCGCCTCCAGAGTAAGAAGAGCGCACAGGGTCCGGAATGGGTGCACGGGAGAGTTCTGGCTCTCTCACTGGTGCACCTCGGGGGAGCCCTCAGGGAGTTATTCGACCTCTGTTTGAGGTCGGGGCAGTTCCCGAGGGCCTGGAAGTAAGGTCGGCTTTGCCTTCTTCCAAAAGGCAGCAGGCCTCCGGACTCGGCTTCGGCAGTGCGACCGGTGGTTGTGCTGAACGAGGCGGGGAAGGCCCTGGAGACAATAAATGCCACCCGTCTCGTTCGGTACCTGGAGGAAGGCTCGGGCCCGGGACTGTCAGAGTTCCAGTTCGGGTTCCTAGTCCACCGGTCGATCGTCGATGCCCTCAAGCGCCTGAGGGCGGTGACGGAAAAGGCGGAACGCAGAGGAGAGGTAGTGGTTGCGGTGTCCTTGGACATCGCAAACGCCTTTAACAGCCTCCCACACAGTGCGATAAAGGTGGCACGCGAATACTTCGGAGTGCCCCTGTATCTGAGGAGGGTGGAGGTCGAGAACCGGAGGGGGTCCATAGAGTGGTGGACAGTCGAAAACGGCGTGCCACGGGGTTCGGTCCTAGGACCGGTTCTGTGGAACGTCGGCTACGACTGTGTCCTGCGGACTCGTCTCCTCCCCGGAATGGGTGTCATTTGCTATGCAGATGACACCCTCGTCTTATCCCGGGGACGAAGCTACAAGGAGGCGGCGCGGCTGGCCGAGGTCGGAACTGACGTCGTGATCGGTCGCATAGAGAGGTCAGTCGGGTCAGAATAGACAAGACCGATGCCCTTGTCTTCCGCGGGAGTGGGAGGAAAGGACCCCTTTCCTCCTCATAGGAGGAGGGAGGGTCAGGGTGAGTCCCACCATGAAATATTTAGGGCTCACCCTTGACAGAGGGTGGACCTTCGGTCCTCACTTCAGGAAACTGGGGCCGAAGGTCATGAGGACGGCAAGTGCGCTGGGGAAATACCTCCCGAACCTCGGAGGACCAAGAGCAGCTTGCAGGCGGCTATACTCTGGGGTCTGCCGGAGTATAGCCACGTACGGTGCTCCCATTTGGGCTGATCGTCCAATGAGCCGCGGGACCAAAGGCCTATTGCGCTCGGCGCAAACAGCTCCTGCGGTGAGGGTGATTAGAGGGTACCATACGGTCTCCTACGATACGATACGATACGGCCGCAGCGACTGCCCTTGCTGGTGATCCGCCTTGGGATCTCGTGGCGTCCGTTCGCGCCGAGGTGTTCTCCTACGTCTCGGGCAGGAGGGCTCTCGGCGAGAATCCTTCGTCGGAGGAGATCCGAGTGGTTCGCCGGCAGGGGGAGGAGCGACTTATGCGGGAGTGGGGGGAGGACCTGGCAGAGCAGCCATACGGTAAACGTACCACGGCAGCGTTTCCCCCGGTCCTAGAGCGTTGGATGAGGCAGAAACGCAAACCCCTCACCTACCGTCTGACGCAGGTTTTCACCGGGCACGGGTGCTTCGGTGACTACTTGTGTCGGACGTTAGGAGAGAGCCGGGAGTAGGCTGCCATGAGTGCTGCGCTTCGGTGGACTCGGCCTAGCACATCCTCGAGTTGTGCCCGAGATGGGCTGCGCAGCGCCAAGACCTTGTGGCGGTTCTCGGCGGAGTGGTCTTGTCACTTTCGAGTGTCGCGTAGAAGATGCTCGAGAGTGACCGGTCCTGGCTGGCGGTGTCCTGCTTCTGTGAGACGGTCATGTCTACGAAGGAGGCATCTGATCGGGAAAGGGAGAATGCGGTCGATGCACCCTCCCTCCGCAGACGACGGACGGGGTTGCGACGGAGGCGAAACGCCTCCTCCAATAGCACCCCTGCTCTCCGGGCTGGGGTCGGGCTTCTAACCCGGCTCCTGTGAAGGCTCGGCGTCGTCGGGGCGATCCTAATTGCCGGAGTCGCCCTCGTCGAGGGAGTAAGCTCGGTCTTTGCCAGGACCGGACAGTCGCTGGTGTGCCCTGTTGCGGACAGATCCGGGGTACACCGACATACCGGGTACGGCCGAGGGCTTTCGTGGTGGTTTTAGTGAGTAGCCCTGGCCGAGTCTCACACATCCCTTCCGGGATTTATGGGAAATTATGGGAAATCAATAGTTCCTAGATATGTAACTATAAATGTCAAATGAAATCATTTGTTTAAGTATATTAGCTGAATGACATCAGTAGTACTAGTACAGATATTAGAGTACAGTTAAGTACTTATGATATAATACACTTATAATATAATACTCATAATATTATGAGCTTAAACTTTGTCCAAACTGATGGAAGCCATTCTCACTACCATATATCTGTCCCATGTTCTGTCAAGTGACTTATTAATCCCTACCCCGTAGCTCTCTGTAATATGACATGCAATAGATGGCACAAATCTATAATGTTATCGTTATAGACAGAGCAAAACGTAATGTAAGTTCCGAATTATCCGAAATATCTGTGCCCAAATTATAGGATGGTCGTTAACTTTATATCACTTTGTAAATCAATCTTAATTTATCAGCCAATGCCTGTAAATCGAGATAAATTACGTAAAATATAGATATAATCTTTTTTGTTACTAAAAGTCTTTGAAATCAAAGAAAACAAAAATATTATAATGTAAAATTTATCCATTAAAAATTATGTTTACACTTTTAGTATTTAAGGAAACGCGGTAGTATACAATATATTTTTTATTAAATTTATTTCTACGAATTGGATATAGAACATTTTTGCTTATCAACGTATACAATCAACAATTAAATACATTAATAAATGATAACATTAAAATAAATATTCTGATGTTTATGACAATATTTTATGGAATGTAATAATTATTAATTATAAAAAAATAAAATTATTTATGTATATACATATATTACTATCGTTAAATTAATATTTTTAAATTTAATAAGATATACACTCGAATTAATTGAAAATACATTCTATGAAAAACTGCCTACTAATAACTTAATGGCTTACTTAATGATACATAAATATGTAAATACAGTCAATATAGTTTCTTCAATATATGTATATATGTGTATATTTTATTACCTTAATTTCATTAAATTCTAAATATGAATGAAACATAATTTACAAGCATAATTAACAATTAACCTTTGCCATGTCATTGTGAGCGTACTATCTAACCATTATTAATTAACATAGAAATGTCTGTATCAAGTAACTATTTACTTTACAAATATTACAGTAACATTGTAATTTGAAAAACTTTCCGAGCCAGCGTGTCGTCTCTTGATTACTTCATGTTATATCTTATTTCATAGGTGAAATTTATGTTTATAATATTGTTTTAAAGAATTAAGATAGGACTACAATTGTTTTTTTTATCATCGTCATAAGCTTATCGAAGCCTATTACTGTGCAAACGCCTCCTCTCACGTAGAGTAGATTAGAGCATTAATCACCACGCTTGCTCAAGGCGATTGGCGATTTCAAACTTATAATTTAATAAGTCCAGATTATAAGTCCAGATTTCCTCACCATCTTTTGAAGCGTTTGCTTTCCTTTACCGGCTGTCAATTGTGTCTAAATACTCTTAGAAAGTACATATGACTCGGAAAAAAACACATTGGTACCAGCTAGATTTCGAACCAGCACGTTCTTTCACGAGTGGCGGGTTTATAACCTCTAGGTCACTAAGACTTAATTTTTTTTTTAAATATAAAAATATACACAGTCACATGATGAATGTTTTCACTTTTGTTGCATTATTATGTAGAATTACTTCTTACTAAATTATTGTATTAGCTACTAAAATAAAATTAGTAAAAATTCTTATTTAATCATAAAAATATTGTAAAATCAAAATATAATCACGTGATCACGGTTGCTGAAAAGTAGCCGAAACGTCGGGAATATGTAGTTCTTAATCAAAAATAAAATCGCGTAGTAAATCCGAATAATATTAGTTTCATTTAAATCAAAATATAATGTTAACACGTTTCAACGAATAGTAAAACTTATCCTCTCCGTGGAGACACAAGCTTCTTAGTACTTAAATCATAATTTACCTACTTGTATTTGAATGAGAGCCTTTACTTATAAAAATAGTTTAATCTTATGTATTTTTTCTCTGCTTTTTTCAATGAACGTTCGATACATGTTGGTATATTTATAGTGTAAATAATAAAACTTCTACCAAGACGTTTTAATCCCAAATCTCGGGATAGATGACGATTTGTCATTGTCAAAAGTTTAGATTTGGTTAACTAAGTAACTTTAACCATTCGGTATTTCAGATTTAGGTTATTAGATCTGAAACTATTACATTCAATTCCGTATCCTTAATTGCTTCCAGCACTTGAACTTTGAAATAATAGCTTAAATGTCTTGATAGACAATGAAATATTGGCCATTGACAAGATTGTATTAGAATTATGCAATCTTTGGTATTTCATTATTAATATCATTTATCGCTCTAAAAATAAAATAAAATTTACAGTAGCAAAATTTTTACTAATGAAATTATGATTTAAATTTAATGTTTTGTAAATGTTTTAGTGCAAGTTATGTTACTTTAAACTTTGAAAATTTCATTTTAAAATAAGAAAATCGCTCATTTCATTAACATTTTCCTTATCTTATGTTTATAATAATTCTTAAGCATCCATTGGGATCATTAAAATATAAATGATACTGGTATTGATATTTACAACACTTCATCTCTCGTGTCAATCAGTGTCGTTCATTCATTTACTAATAGTAAAAATAGTCGCAAGTAAAATCGTTACAATTGTTTCAAGTTACATACTGTATGTGTCTAAATATAACAGTAATGCATGAAGTGTTTTTAAGTACCCACAATTGTAAAATATATGTAAAAGTCTAAGCATAATCTAACTGAATTATTCATACAGATTTTTTTCGTATACTGTTCTCGAGAGTTAGTTAAGAATTTTATCAAACACTAAAAGCCCGTCCTGGCTTTGCACGGGTAGACATAAATAGGTACAAATATTTAAGCTATAAAAATGCTATTTAAAACGACCATGCATCATTAAATTAGAAAAAAGTGTATGCTTTTCTTAAAACCTCTCTCTACAAAACGTTGGCTGTGGAATTAGTTGATGGCAACAAAACGTATTGATTTTCAGGAGGTCCTACAGGAGAAAGTGCCACATACATTTGCCCGCCGGAAAAGCACACTTTCCTTAAGTCGATACCAACTATGGAAAAAGTTTGTCCTTGGGATTTATTTATTGTTAGGGAAAATGATATTATTAAAGGGAACTGTAACCTTTTAAAAGAAAAAAAGAACCTTTAATAAAGAATTATTAAAATCGGTCCAGTACTTTTTGAGTTTATTCGTTACGTATAAAAATACAAATCTTTCCTCTTTATAATATTAGTATAGATATCTTTTGAATGGAATGTCCGATTCAAAGAGTAATCATCAGGAATTCTACAATATTGTCGATCACTTTTTTGTCCTATCATTAATACTCTTCGCAGCGTATGCGATGAAAGACATTTTATGGCAATTTTTTTTACACCCTCAGTTGGTACTAATAGGAATTTCTAAAGATTTTTATAGTAATCTAGTACTAAATATAGCCTCGGTTACTGAACGATAATGTAGCTTTCTAATGATAAAAGAATTATTAAAATCGGTCCAGTACTTTTTGAGTTTATTCGTTACTTATAAGAATACAAATCTTTCCTCTTTATAATATTAGTATAGATAAATTTGTACTGTTTTGAATAAAAAATATGTTGCCTTTAAAATGAAAAACCATTCTACGTCACGGTTCTTAAGTACAAACACTCGAGGGTCTCCTAAGAAATTTCAGTCATGGACACAGTTCCACTCAGATCTTCTCCTCTGATATATTTTGGTATATAAATTTTCATTTTAGTGTACATATGTATAAAGATGAGAAAAACTATCGTATGATATTTATCAACAACTTCCTAATGAATTATATTTTACTTCAAACGTTTTGATTTACACATTCAAATGGAACATAGTGATAAATTTTAGCATATTCTTCAGTAAAGGCCATTTCTCTATCTAATTATATAAAATCTTTCAAAATTAATCAAAATGTTGTTTAAAAATTTTCAACGATTTTCAACAATTTTTAGCTTTGCTGAACTTATTTAAATTATTTAAACATTTGAGTTCAAAGGATTTCTTTTAATTAAAGTTTAAATGTTTAATTGAATTCCATTTAAAATATCTTTAATAATTTTGACTTCAACAATATAATATTAAGTTCTTAGGTCGCTTTTATTTAGAAGGTTCGCATCAGAAATGTGTAAGCTGGACAGTTTAGAAACAAACAGCCAGAGCCATAAAACTTAGCGACACGGTATTCTACCAAATCTCTTTAAAATGTACGAATTTTCAAAAAACTTTAAAAATATGAGCTTAATTTTTATAACAATCCTCATTTTTCTTAACTATTTGGTGATTCGCCTAAGCGTTTTTTGTCTATTGATTGTTAGCTTCCTAAATGGTGCACCAAATCTCGTCCTGGTCCTGGAAATGAGATAGTCTACTTGAGATGCTACCATTTCTCGAATTGTTAGCATATTCTGCTGCAGGGGATCCTATAAAACGTTTACCTAAACGCTGTGTGTACTGTAGCACGCCTTGGTTTAATCGATCGCCTTAAAGTCTGGTGATATTATCGGCAGAATACTCCGTTACTGTTTTTGCAGTTTCGTTTTGTCTGTTGCTATTAGCCCTACTGGCTTTTACACCGTCACCGGGAGGAGGTGATGGCCCGATGGGAACTAGCCGTTCAATTCGAACTGAAGGCTCCGATGGGGGTACGCTCATCCCAAGGGTGCCTCTAAGAAGCCGGACCTCGGTTTAGGACGTCATTGAAGGGGAGGACGGCATCGGACGATGGGATAGTATGACGATGATCCCGACGGAAGAATGCCGGAGCGACGTGTATGAAACGGGATCTCGTCTTCGCCAGCGAAGCCGGTGTGAGTGTATGTAATTGTTTGTGTGTCTAGAGGAAATTTATGTCTGTACTGTCGGTCGATGTTTTTTGTCATGGTCTGGGTCGCCTAATCTTTACTACTTATTGCCATTGGCTTCAAACGCTCCCATGGCACTTAACATGCCCGCATGTTGGCACATTGCCAGCATGGGGCCCTGAGTTCTGCCATCGGAGGCCCTTAGCTTGGCAGCGAATGCCTGCACCTCTGCGGGGTCTATGTGACTCGCGAAGTCACAGACTAGCTGCAAGACGGCTGCTAGGCCGATTACCGGTGGTTTCGCGGTTACTTAAAGAGCCTGTGTGGGTTTAAGGGCCTTCAGTGCTTTAGGAGCTTGAGGTGCCTTAAAGGCCTAGGGTGCCTGAAGGGCCTGATGTGCTTGAGGGGTCTGGGGAGCCTTAGGGGCTTTCGGGCCTAAAATGGCGCTCGGTTGTAGCCAAGCATTTGTTGCCGGAGGTGCAACAGGGATGGGAGCGCGTTGGACTTTATGGGGTGCCACACAACTTTCACCAAGTGGAGCGCTTTGGGACGTAATGAGAATATGACTATTATTTTTATTAAAAAGAGCGTCTTCAACAAAAAAAATTAAAATAAACTAAGCAACAAAAAATACACGAACTTAACATAATTCTTCACTATCTTTTATCTCATTCACCTATGTATGTACATATATTAATCAGATTCATACGAAGATATTAACAATAATAAAGAGAAAATTAATTGAAATCTATTTTAAGGAGTTTTGAAAGTGAAACAAAATTTTTAAAAATTCGGGTTATTCTTTTTAAATAAAACAGGTCATGGAAAAAGACATAAAACTTCTGAAACTTCAAATTACCCCGGATTGAAGTCGCTCAGAAAGTTTGAAGGAATTTTAGAAAATCATCGGGGACAGAATATTTATCTATTTCGGATATTTTTTTTAACTAATTTTAAAGACTAAATTAAAAGTTTATGCTGCTGCATGAGTAAATTAAAATAATTATATTTGAATATTAAAAAAAAGTATAAAATAGAAACTAAGAGTAAAATATTACTTAAGTAGCGTTAAAGAAGTAGGCCTGTTACTAACATCTACAACATTTCATTAAAAAATATATGTATGAAAAAATATTATAAGTTATTAGATTTAGTTTGTACCAAACAGCGTTTCAGAATATTATGTTCTCTCAACATACATTCTCAATGACTGACTGAAAATTTGACATCTGGTAGTACTTTTGTATATAGGTTTAGAGATGATTTATTTCCCATTAAGAACAAAGTTCACTTACATAGGAAACTTAAACTAGTAACATAATAATAAACATTTATAAATTAATGGTGACCTTATTTATACAAACATTCAAATATAATTATAA
>JAAAKD020000098.1:5784281-5795341 GCA_010014825.2 Danaus melanippus
CTGCCGTTGTACGTTTACCGTACGGCTGCTCCGCCAGGTCCTCCCCCCACTCCCGCATAAGGCGCTCCTCCCCCTGCCGGCGAACCGCTCGGATCTCCTCCGACGAAGGGTTCTCGCCGAGAGCCCTTCTACCCGAGACGTAGGAGAACACCTCGGCGCGAACCGACGCCACAAGATCCCAAGGCGGATCGCCAGCAATGATAGCTGATGATGACATATAGGTACATATATAATTTATAGATAATAACAAATAATATATCAGCAAGCAAACATCGTCAATGTATACGGAAGAGGGAAATTTATCTGATGAAGGGTCCTTGACCTTAGAAACCTTTTATTTCTGATAAGGTTTTTATGACCTTCAAACAGTTCGGAACGATTTAGTTTTATTGTTCAAGCTTTACTGCTATGGTAAATAAAAAAACAACTTTATTTTATTTCTCAATATCCGTAAAATATAGTAAACAGAAGATATAATCATCATACCAAATTAGTGTTATATAGACTAGTGGTAATTTTTAAATTTTCCTCAATCTTCACATGAATAAAGACTAATTAATGTTACGGTACTTTTCGGAAAATAATTTAACTAATCTTTTTACGACCATGAAAACTGTGTAATCAGAAATATTCTAAACCATGTATTTAAAAATTGAGAAGCACCCTCCTTGAAAATTAGAAATCACTTTTGCTAATTGCAATAATAAAAAAGAGTTATTTATATATTTACAAATTGTCATTACATTTGAAAGCTTTGCCAGAAGTTCCCCCGTAAAAGTTTTTTATACTATGGTCGACGTTTATCGACGATGTATAACATTATGTATGAATTAGTGCATAATAGTTACGTGGTGTTATTTAAATCAAGAAATATTCATTATGACATGTTAAAAAAGTAAGTGGAATTAGGAGACGTAATCAACAACATGCATTATGTCAGTATGTACATGTACATGTTCAATTACTCTTTTATTTAATGTAATCAAAGAGTGAAAACATACAAAAAGATTAAATGTTTTGAAATTAATTTTGTTGAAAGATGGCAAAACTGAAGCGAGAGTCAACGTAACTATCGAAAAGGACACTGAACGGTAGAAAATAGACGAAGCTAGTTTAGATAGCACACAAAACTTTTTCAAACCACAAAGTGTTTCCTAAGTAGTAGGAATTTATCACTGACATCTCTGACATCATTTATCTTGATAATTAACTTTGGCATGTGACATAAACAATATATCGAGTTTCAAACCATATCATGAAGCATCTCACTAGTATTATTATATAAACTCTTTAAAAATATACTATTCTTATGAATGAATATAATGAATGAAAATCACGTGCTGTAATTATTTAAAAAAAAAATGTAATAGGATGCGTCATCCTCAGAGAAAAATATTCCAAAATAATCAAGTTGATTGAATATAATCTCTCTTGTTTATCAAACAGGAAATCTTGCAGAGTAACAATTTTGTTCTTAATTACCTGTTTTGTGTTTTCGTGTATATGGATTATTCGTAATACAGAGATAAAGTTTTGAATGAACAAGATTAAATAATTTTCTTAGAATTATGAATTGGGGTCTCTCTTTCAAGAATGTGCACTTCTCAGTTGCACATTCTTGAAAGACAGACATTTCCAGTTCAATTTATATTTTACTTTAATGCAAACTCATTTTATTTTTGAAAACAAACTTATAATTAAACGAAATATTTGTTTTTTATTGTAATTCAAATATTCAATTATCATGGTAACAAGTTTTTGGACACTAATGAACTTGGAATTCAAATCCCTTATATTAGTTAACGTTACAGAAGCCGACCTTGTCTTTCCCCTTGTCATATTCATAGCTTCCCAACTAAAAAAACTCACGATAGATACAATTTATGCCAACTCTTTTAGTCTCGATAACTACGTCGTATTTCTTGATATGTACATGATATTGAAATTATGGACCTGATGTGAATTTTTACAAAAAATATAAGTTGTGTAATAGTCGTGTTAGTTCTTAGTTAACAATTGGACAAAAATATATGTCTCTCTTATGAAAGAAAATCAAAATTTTATTTTCAATTGTTTCCATTAATTTAACAATATTTTCTAATTATTTTCAACTATTATATGTTTAAGTTCTTCTTTTGTTGATGAGACTCATTAGTAATTACGTATTACTCACAAACAATGAACAAATGTAATGCAGTGCACATTCAAACATTGCTATTTGCGGACAAGCAAATTAGTAGCTTATTACTCTAATTTAGATATATATTTCATTGATTACTTAACGACACCAAAACTTTATGTAGTTCCATTTACTGATTTAGTGATTTTATTCACGTTTGTCTATTCTTTAATTTCGTCACATAGAACTCCCAACTGCAATAGGAATTGGTTTTTATGAATTTATTAACTGTTTTTATTCCAAATGTTCTAAATTAACACAAGTTAAACTATTGCTTGTTGTCAATAAATTCTTATGTGATTGCTACAAATATTTCTTACAAAGTACAAAGATTTTTCCTCTAGTAACTTATTCGTCTTTTCACATTTTACAAATACAATAAACGTAGTCTTCTTACTTTCCTTGCTCCATATATGCTTGCTCAATGTATATAATTAATTAACAAATACGATACAATTTTAATGTTTGGATTCGGGTTATTTTTCATTTAATATACAATCTATCGAAATATATTTCATACAAAGTATTAAAATCAAAGAAGTTACAGAAAACGAAACGTTGAACGCTATTTTGATTTTTTTTTTCATAAAAATATTTTAAGAGGATAGCTTATAACATATTCAATACATTTATGTCTGAAATTTTTATATCATATGTAACATAGAGAGTGCAACTTCCCACAGGATGCAATTAAGTCTTATATAAACAAGTTTTGTATGGTTTATACCTTTTTTATTTACATTTTGGTTTATAAGTTTTATTTCTTATTGAAAAGGTACCTTAGAAATAACAAAACAGAATTGTGTTCATGGTGAGAAATCTATTTATGGCATCGACAATTTTGCAATCTCTACTGTTTCATCGGCTATGCCTAAGAAAAATATTATCTATAAATTTTAAAAAATATATCGAAACGCACTTTATTTTGTTTTATTTCCATTAATTACACATTGGATAAGAATATAAAACTGAAAGATGTTAGAATATTTTGTGATAACAAAAGTATTCCAAAGACTATTCCTAGAACAATATGGAAACGATTATAGATTTTTCATTTTATTTTTAAATATAGATAATTTAAACTTCCTATGAACTTGCTGATTTTAGAAATGTAGCAATGTTTTATTCATTTATTCGTATTTATCTGAAACTGGTGTAATAAAAACAATTCTCAAATATTTTAGTAAACTATTTTTTTTTATTTTTATGGACACGTTGTAAGTGTTTCTGGAATTTCTTGTAAGTATTGGATTCCTACAACTCTGAGATATATATTATTTAACTACGCATTAAATACAAATTCAACATTACTGTTTATAATTCTGTCTGTTATATTGTCTGCTTAAATTTAAGTAGGAATATACTATTCATATAAAGCTTCTCAATTTTTTAACGTTGAATTCAAATGGAAAATCATGTTATATTTGAGATGCAAAAATAAACTTGGCCAAGTTAAAAATAATCTTCCTCTACATTTCAACAACACCTTAGTGTATAATGATAAAGAGAATATATGTTAAATTTATTCGAGGAAGGTATAAACAACTTTATCAATTTAACCGTTTTCGTAAACTGCCTGCGACAGGCTCCCGTTAGGGATCAAGTTAAACCACCTAGTAGTTTGTCCGAGGTTGAAATAGTAACTCAAGTAACAATCTATTCCTTGTTCACATTAACAATAACCTAACACTTATATTAAACATTCAGAATACTTATAAATATCAAGTGAAAATAGCATTTTAAATATTGATAATTCTAGAAGTGTGGATTATTATGGGAAACCGATAGCTTCTAGATATATAACTATAAATGTCAAATTAAATATTTCGCATAATTATATTAGTATAATGACATAGTACCCATTATTACAGTTATTAGAATACAGTAAAATACTTATGAGAAAACACAAATACTATGAGCTTAGACAAATTCGTCCAAACTGATGAAAGCCATTATCACAGTCATATAACTTTCCCATGTTCTGTCAAGCAGCTCATTAATCCAATTATCCTTACCCCCGCAGCCCCGTAGCTCTCTGTAATGTGACATGCAATAGATGGAACAAATCTATAAGGTTATCGTCATAGACAGAGCAAAACTTAATGTAAGTTCCGATTTATCCGAAATGTCTGCGCCCAAATTATACGATGAATTATAGGATGGTCGTTAACTTTCTATCACTTTGTAAATCAATCTTAATTTATCAGCCAAAGCCTGTAAATCGAGATAAATTACCTCAAATATAGATATAATCTTTTTTGTTACTAACATTCTATGAAATCAAAGAAAACAAAAATATTATAATGTAAATTTATCCATTAAATATTATGTTTACACTCATAGTATTTAAGGAAACGTGGTAGACAGGACATGAGCCATTTTTAGCTTATCAACGTATATAATCAACAATGAAATACATTAATAAATGATAACATTACAATAAATATTATGATGTCTATAACAATATTTTATGGAATGTAACATTTTTAATAATAAAAAATGAAAATTATTTATGCATACATATTACTATGGTTAATTTATTATGTTTAAATTTAATAAGATATACACTTGAATTAATTTAAAATACATTCTATTAAAAACTGCCTACTAATAAGTTAACGCCTTACTTGATGATACATAAATATGTAAATACAGTCAATATAGTTTCTTCAATATATATATATATACATATATATATGTTGAATTAAATTCTAAATATGAATGAAACATAATTTACAAGCATAATTAACAATTAACCTTTGACAAGTCATTCTGAGCGTACTATCTAACTATTATTAAATAACATAGAAATGTCTGTATCAACTAACTATTTACTTGTCAAATATTAACATTGTTATTTGAAGTGCGTTCCGCACCAGCGTATCGTCTTGTGATTACTTCGTGTTATATCTTATATCGTAGCTGAAATTTATGTTTATAATATTCTTTTAAATAATTAGGACAGTACTACAATTGTTTTTTATCATCGTCAGCTTATTGAAGCCTATTGCTGTGCAAACGCCTCTTCTTATATATAAAAGGTTAGAGCATTAATCACCTCGCTTGCTCAATGTGATTGGTGATTTCAAACTTATATTTTGAAATAATAGGTCCAGATTTCATTGCCATGTTTTGAACCGTTTGCTTTCCTTCAAAGATTGTCATTTGTGTCAAAATACTCTAAGAAAGACCATATGACTCGGAAAAAAAAACACATTGGTACTTGCTAGGTTTCGGAACCAGCACTTTCTTTCACGAGTGACGGGCCTGTTACCTCTAGGCCACCAAGACTAAATTTTTTATAATATTTTAAAATGCACAGTCACATGATGACAGTTTTTACTTTTATTGCATTACTAAATAGAATTGCTTCTTACTAAATTATAGTATTGCTACTAAAATAAGCTTATATTTATTATTAAAAGTTCTTATTTAATTATAAAAATATTGTAAAATCAAAATATAATGTAAACACGTTTCAACATAATAAAAGAAGGAGAGATATAAGAGAAAAGAGAGAGGAAATTGAAATGGAATAGTAACACTTATCCTGTCCCTGAATACACTAGCTTCTTAGTACTTAAATCAAAATTTACCTACTTCTATTTGAAAAAGAGCCTTTACTTATATTGTATTTGCTGCTTTTTCAATGAACGTTCGATAAATGTTGGCATATTTTTAGTGTAAATAATAAAACTTCTAGCAAGACGTTTTAATCCCAAATCTCGAGATAGATGACGATTTGTCATTGTCAAAAGTTTAGATTTGGTTAACTAAGTAACTTTAACCATTCGGTATTTCAGATTTAGGTTATTAGATTTGAAACTATTACATTCAATTCCGTATCCTCAATTACTTCCAGCACTTGAACTTTGAAATAATAGCTTAAGTCTCTTGATAGACATTGAGATATTGGCGATTTACAAGATTGTGTTAGAATTATGCAATCTTTGGTATTTTATTATTAATATCGTTCTATAAATAAACTTTTTAAAAAATGATACAAATGAAATTATTGTTTAAATTTAATGTTTTGTAAATGTTTTAGTGCAAGTAATGTTACTTTGAACTTTGAAACTTATCTTATGTTTATAATAATTCTTAAGCAATCATTGGAATCATTAAAATATAAGAAGAATTTAAAAAGAATAAATTGTACTAGTACTGATGTTTACACCGCTTCATCTCTCGTGTCAATCCATTCATTGTCGTTCATAAGTTTATAATAGTAAAAATAGTAGTAAGTAAAATCGTTACAATAGTTTCAAGTTACACACTGTATGTGTCTAAATAATAACAGTAATGTATGAAGTGTTTTTAAGTAGCCACAATTGTAAAATAAATGTAAAAGTCTAAGCATAATCGTACTGAATTCGTTTAAGCCTTTTTCTTCTATTGATTGTAAGCTTCTTCCATGGTGCGCCAATTCTGGTCCTGGGCATCTGGACGCTACCATTTCTCGAATTGTTGGCTTATGCTACTGCAGGGAATCTTACAATAAGTTTACTTAAACGCGGTGTGTGCTATAGCACGTCTGGGCTCAATCCATCGTCTTAACATCTGGCAACATATTCAGCAGAATACTCCGTTAAAGTTGTTTTAGTTTCGTTTTGTCTGCTGCTGTTAGCCCTATTGGCTTTTACAGCCTCACCGGGAGGCGTGGTTGGCCCGATGGGAACTAGCCATTTAATTCGGACCCGAAGAGGTCGATGTGGGTACGTCCTTCCCAAGGATGCCTCTAAAAGGCCGGACCTCAGCTTAGGACGTCATAGAAGGGAGGGATGGGATCGGATGATGGGATTATATTACGCCCCCCGATGGCAGAACGCCGAAGCGACGTGTATGAAACGGGACCTCGTCTTCACCGGCGAAGGCGGTGTGTATGTGTATGTAATCTTTGTGTATCTTGAGGACATTTGTGTCTGTCGGTCGTGATTTATGGTCTGGGAGGAGTGTCTGGGTTGCCTAATCTTTACTACTTATTGCCATTGACTTAAACGTTCCCATAACACTTAACATGACAGCCTGAGGACTGCCATCGGAGGCCCTTAACTGGGTGGCGAATGGCTTCACCTCCGTGATGTCTATGAGTCTCGCAAAGTCGCAGACTAGGTGCAAGTCGGCTGCTAAGCCGATTGCCGGAGTTTGCGCGGTTACTTGAGGAGCCTGTGTGGCCTTAGGAGTCTAGAGGGCCTTAGGAGCCTAGGATATCTTAGAGGCCTGGGGTGCTTGAAGAGCCTGAAGCACTTAACGGGCCTGGGGAGCCTTGGGGACTTTCGGGCTTGAATTGGCGCTCGGTTGTAGCCAAGCGTTTCTTGCTGAAGGTGCAGCACGGATGGGAGCCGGCTCCTGGGCTTTGTTGGGGTGCCACACAACTTTCACCAGGTGCCACGCTTTGGGACATAATAACAATATGACTATTATTTTTAGTAAAGAAAGCGTCTTCAACAAAAATTTTCAAAATAAACTAAGCAGCAAAAAATACACCAACTAACAATAATAAAAAGAAAATTCAAAACGAAATGTATTTTAAGGATATTTGAAAGTGAAACTACATCTTAACAATTTCGGTCTATTCGTTTTAAATAAAACAGGACGTGGAAAAAGACATAAAACTTCGAAACTTCAAATTACCCCGGCTTGAAGTCGATCAGAAAGTTTGAAGGCATTTGGGCAAATCATCGGGGGACAGAATATTTATCTTTTTCAGATAACTTTTGTGACAAATTTTAAAGACTAAATTAAAAGTTTATGCTGCTGCATGAATAAATTAAAATAATTCTATTTTGAATATTTAAGAAAACAAAAATATATAATAGAAACTAAGAGTCAAATACTACTTAAATAGCGTTAAAGAAGTATGCCTGTTACTAACATCTTCTTATTTTATTAAAAAATTATATAAACTGAAAAATAGTATAAGTTATGAGATTTGGTTCGTACCAAATAGCGTTTCAAAATATTATGTACTCTTGACATACTCGTACATTCTTAATGTCTGATTGAAAATTTGCCATCTGGTAGTACTTATGTATATATAATAATATTTTTTTTTCAGCTACGACTCATTATTTCTTCGCCAATAAAGGAATTCCGACTTTCTTTTTTTTAAGTTTACAAAGTGTTTGCATTCCTCTAACTAGATTATTTGCGTATTAACAATACACAAACTTTATTTATGTAGCGACTTTATAACATTTTATCATTTTTTTTCCAAAGTTATAATTTAACTACGATAACCATTAACATATAACTTGTCCATTAAAAGCTCTTCATAGTTATAACAACTTTTCTTTTTCTTGAAAAAAATCTTTACTTATAAACTAACAAAATAGTTTTTTTAAGAAAACAAAAGTATTTAAATTCATAAAAATTTATTATAAATGGCTGTCGAACGTTCTAAGCAATCATATAAAAATCAAAGTGCAATATTTGAATTCCTTTCTCTTTTATTTCCTTCAGTATCGAAATGTTACCAATGTTTTAGACAAATATTTTGGGATGGCATGCTTGTCTCTCTCTCTGGCAGCTTTAAATGTTGATTCAATCTAAGTGAATAATGCAGTAGTTACATTGCAAGTCGCTTTACATTTATAATCGTATTGGCATTACTTAACATTGCTATGACAGAATAGACGGATGCTATCGTATTACAGCCTACTATAATACATAATGCTCGCTCTAATTCTAATCTTCTCCAGCGACTGGGATAACACGCTTGAGTTGGCAGCAATTTGATGCACACGAGACATTTGGGAACGAGATTGTTGGTGAAAAGTAGTCGAAGCTTTGAAAATGTGTGAAATAATAGAAAATGTGAATCAGACAAACTAAGTTTCATTTAAATGTGTACACGCGAAAATCTTAGAGAACGTTATTTGAGATCAAGACATCTTCGGATATTCCAATAATACTATGTTTTATTAATGTAACTAATAAATTGCTTTACTTTATTATACTTTTCAGGTTTAACGAAAATAATGACATATTAAAGAATTCAAAAATATTAAAACTTATTCATAGAATCTGATTTAAAAATTTTCCGTTAAGAATTTATTTAAAAAATTATTTGAATGTACTCTGAATTAACTTTTTATACTCGATTGTTCCGAGTGATGGCACGTAAGCGTCGATTATGACTATGTTTTAAAAATCAATTGTGTTAGATGAGCCTTACGTACATATCAAATTTTTCCACTGACTGAAATATTTTCAAATCCCTAACAATCATGTGATATTTTGCAACATTGAAATACATTGTCTACAAGAGCTTCAAAATTTGCTTCAATTTAACTTATAAGTCACTGTAAGGTATGAATTAACATTTTATCATTTATTTTAATTAATCCAATATGAGTGAACGATATTGTTAAATTTTTGATAATCTCGTTTATAATGAAAGGCTATTTTAAATTTAATTTCATAGCATTTCAATGCATGTGGAAACAATAAACTCTTTGTGAATATCAAATCACCAAATAAGCAGACAGACCAGACAGACAGACAGTGTGTGAATACCAATAACAAATGAAATTTAAATTTTACTTACTAAAAATTTTACCGAGAAAACTCGATTACTGATGATAAATTTAAATAATTTCAAAAGATTTCTTTACTGTATAAGTAAATATAGATTTTGGATTGTTACAATACTCCCTTTAACTTTGGTCCCTAATAAATAGTTTAAATAAAAAGAGAATAATTATTAATAAGAGCTTTTAAATAAATTCAAATTAATTTTAAATTAATTAATGAAATTATATGTTGTGCTGCAATGTCTTTTTGTTTTAATTTCATTAAGCAAATAAACATTAATATTATACAAATAGATTGAGGATTCTCATCACACGTTAAGGGAGAGTCAATAGAAAATTATTAGTAACAAGAAGAATTTTATAACATTTTTATTAAGATAGTATTAGTTCTTTTTATAACAGGTTCATGAAGTGTTCAACGGCTCATTCCCCGCTCTGGGGCTGAATATCATCTCCATCATTTATATGCATATCGTTTTTAAATTTAATGGTATACTGGGACCTTCTTTGCTCAGAATGTGGAATTATTTGACTAAACCGTTATATATACACATATATATACATTGTTATAGTGCAGCATAATTATATATTTTTAAATGCTCAAATAATCGTCAACCTTAAAATGTATGACTTTATATATAAATTTATAAACCTTGTACATTTTAACAGAAAATAGATCAGATAAAATACACCTATACAATATTTTACTAAAAGCTTCCTCTGACAATTTGCTCGCACCGATTTACTTTTTTGTGCTTCGTTCAATTTAATAATACTTTTCCGCTTAAACCATTTATTGCTTTCCAGATAATGACCTTTTATTTCGACAACAATATTTTCTATACGGATATGATATTGAAGTATTCACCGTATTATTAAATATCAAATGTAACCGATTGGTCTTTGGGTATATAATAATAGCTTTTAAAGTTGTTAAAGTGTGTGATAACAATACATATTGTAATCTAAAAAATAAACAGTTTTTGAAGGAACGGTACTTTAAACATTATAAATAAAAATAAATCACTTATTGTGAGAAGTTTATAAAAGTTAGACACATGGTTACGCCGTACGCGAAACTTTTTATAGAAAATTATACGATCTGCAATGTGGTACTACATTTTACGCTTCGCACGCCATGTAAGAATTTTTGCGTTTAATTTTTTGCATTATTGTACTATAAGTAAGGATACAATAAGCACGCCGGGATCGCCCCCTATCTCCGAGGGAGTAAGTCCGGTCTTTGCCAGGACCGGCCAGTCGCTGGTGTGCCCTGTCGCTGACAGATCCGGGGTACACCGACATAGCGGCCGAGGGCTTTCGCAGTGGTTTTAGTGAGTAGGGGC
>JAAAKD020000098.1:5795441-5809162 GCA_010014825.2 Danaus melanippus
ATACCGCTCAAGCTCAAGGGACTCATATACAGGAGCATAATCCGACCGGTTCTCTTATATGGCAGCGAATGTTGGCCAGTACTATCCAGGCACACTCAGGAGCTTCACGTCACGGAGATGAAGATGCGGAGGTGGATGTGTGGCGTTACGCGGGTTGACCGCATACGTAACACATTTATCCGAGGTAGTCTTGGAGTCCGTGACGTAGCGGATAAGTTTCAAGACAGTCGCCTGAGATGGTATGGTCACGTTGCACGCCGGCCTGAGAACTACGTCGGAATAAATTTGCCTTAATATGTCTGTCCCTGGAGCGAGACCCCCAGGACGCCCAAGGAAGCGATGGTTGGACACCGTAAAGCAGGATATGAGAGCCAATGGACTTACCACCGAGGATGCTAAAGACCGTGCAAAGTGGAGGAGTTTAAGCAGGAAGGCAGATCCTGGCTAAAGCTGGGAAATTGCCAGGAAGAAGAAGAATCTGTTGCTTGTTATCAATAAATTCTTAGGTGATGGCGACAAATATTTCTTACAAAGTATAAAGATTTTCCCTCTAGTAACTTCTTCATCTTTTCACATTTTACAAATACAATAAACGCATTTTTCTTACTTTCCTTGCTCAATATATTAGCCATTAACAAATGTGATACGACCTTAATGTTTAAATTCGGGTTATTTTTCATTTAATGTACAATCTATCGAAATATATTTCATACAAAGTATTAAAATCAAAGATGTTACAGAAAACAAAACGTCGAACTCTATTTTGAATATTTTTTTCATTAAAAATATTTTTAGTGGATAGTTTATAACATATTCAATACATTTATGTCTGAAATTTTTATATTATATATAACATAGAGATTGCTACTTCACACAGGATGCAATTATGTCTTATGTAATTAAAGTTTGTATGGTTTATACCTTTTTTTATTTATATTTTGGTTTATATCTTCAATTTCACCATGAAAATGTTTGTACCTTACAAATAACAAAACAGAATTGTGTTCATGGTGAAAAATCTATTTATTGCATGGACAATTTTAAAATCTTCTAATGTTTCATCGGGTATGTAAAAGAAAAATATTATACATATATAAATTATACAAAATATTTTAAAACGCATTTTATTGTAACTAATTACACATTGGATAAGCATATAAAATTGAAAAATGTTACAATATTTTGTGTTAACAAAAGTATTCCAAAAACTATTCGTCTAACACTAATGAAATGGTAAGAATTTTTTCATTTTATTTAAAATATCAAAGATTTGAACTTCCAATGAATTTGTTGATTTTAGAAATATTATTTTAAGTTTTATTCATTTATTCGCATTTATCAGGAAATGGTGTATTACAAACAATTGTCAAATATTTTAGTCAAAATTTAATTTATTTTTATTATGAACACGTTGTAAGTGTTCCTGAAATTTCTTGTATTGGATTTCTGCAACTCTGAGTTATAGTATATTATTTAACTATGCATACAAATTCAACATTCCTACTTATAATTCTGTCTGTAATATTGTCTGCTTAAATTTAAGTAGGAATATACTATTCATATAAAGCTTCTCAATTATTTAACATTGAATTCAAATGGAAATTCATGTTATATTTGAGATGCAAAAACAAACTTGGCCAAGTTAAAAATAATCTGCCTCTACATTTCAACAACACCTTAGTGTATAATGATAAAGAGAATATATGTTAAATTTATTCGAGGAAGGTATAAACAACTTTATCTATTTAACCGTTTCCGTAAACCGTCTGCGACAGACTCCCATTACGGACCGAGTTAACCCACCGAGTAGTTTGTCCGAGGTTGAAATAGTAACTTAAGTAACAACCTTGTCCTTGTTCACATTAAGAATAAGCTAACATTTATATTTATATTCAACATTCGGGATACTTATAATTATCAAGTGAATATAAAATTTTAAATATTGATAATTTTAGAAATGTAACTATAATTGTCAAATTAAATAATTCGTATAATCATATTAGTATAATGACATAGTACTCATTATTACAGTTATTATAGTACAGTAAAGTACTTGTGAGAAAACACAAATACTATAAGCTTAGACAAATTTGTCCAAACTGATGAAAGCCATTATCACCGTCACATAAGATCCCATGTTCTGTCAAGTAGCTTATTAATCCCTACCCCAAGGCCCCGTGGCTCCCTGTAATGTGACATGCAATAGATGGAACAAATTTATAAGGTTATCGTCATAGACAGAGCAAAATTTAATGTAAGTTCCGATTTATCCGAAATATCTGTGCCCAAATTATACGATGAATTATAGGATGGTCGTTAACTTTCAATCACTTTGTAAATCAATCTTAATTTATCAGCCAAAGCCTGTAAATCGAGATAAATTACCTCAAATATAGATATAATCTTTTTTGTTACAAAAGTCTATGAAATCAAAGAAAACAAAAATATTATAAAATAAATTTATCCATTAAATATTATGTTTACACTCATAATATTATGGAAACGAGGTAGAATACAATAAACTTTTTATTAAATTTATTTCTACGAACAGGACATAAACCATTTTTCGCTAATCAACGTATATAATTTATAAATATTAAAAAAATAAAATTATTTATGTATTCATATTACTTTGGTTAAATTAATATTTTTAAATTAAGTAAGATATAAAATTATACACTCGAATTAACTTAAAATACATTCTATGAAAAACTGCTTGCTAATAACTTAATGCCTCACTTAAAAATGAATAAATATGTAAATACAGTCAATATAGTTTCTTCAATATATGTATATATGTGTATATTTTATTACCTTAATTTCATTAAATTCTAAATATGGATGAAACATAATTTACAAGCATAATTAACAATTAACCTTTGCCATGTCATTGTGAGCGTACTATCTAACCATTATTAATTAACATAGAAATGTCTGTATCTAGTAACTATTTACTTTACAAATATTACCTAACATTGTAAAATGAAGAACGTTCCGAATCAACGTGTCGTCTCTTGATTACTTCGTGTTATATCTTATTTCATAGCGAAAATTTATGTTTATAATATTTTTTTTAATAATTAAGATAGGACTGCAATTGTTTTTTTCTTTCATCATCGCCATCAGCTTATCGAAGCCCATTGCTGTGCAAACGCCTCATCTCATGTAGAGAAGGTTAGAGCAGTAATCACCACGCTTGCTAAAGGCGATTGGCGAATGATAATAATTGGCCATTTCAAACTTATAATTTGTAATCATATGTCCAGATTTTCTTACCATGTTTTGAACCGTTTGCTTTCTTTCACCGGTTGTCAATTATGTCTCTCTCTTGTGTGAGACTCTTAGAAAGTACATAGGACTCGGTAAAAAACACCATTGGTACTTGTTAAGTTTCGAACCAGCACTTTCTTTCGCGAGTGGCGGGCCTATAAGCTCTAGGCCACTAAGACTTCATTTTTTTAGTATATTAAAATATACACCGGCACATGATGACCGTTTTTACTTTTGCTTATTATTATGTAGAACTGCTTCTTACTAAATTATTGTGTTAGCTACGAAAATAAGCTTCTCTTTATTATTTAATTATAAAAATATTGTAAAATCAAAATATAATGTAAACACGTTTCAACATAATAAAGAAGGAGAGATATAAGAGAATAGAGAGAGGAAATTGAAATGGAATAGTAACACTTATCCTGTCCCTGAATACACTAGCTTCTTAGTACTTGAATCAAAATTTACCTACTTCTATTTGAAAGAGAGCCTCTGCTTATATTGTATTTTTTCACTGCTTTTTCAATGAACGTTCAATAAATGTGGGCATATTTTTAGTGTAAATGATAAAACTTCTACCAAGACGCTTTAGTCCTCAATCTCGGGATAGATGACGATTTGTCATTGTCAAAAGTTTAGATTTGGTTAACTAAGTAACTTTATCCATTCGGTATTTCAGATTCAGGTTATTAGATTTGAAACTATTACATTCAATTCCGTATCCTTAATTGCTTCCAGCACTTGAAATTCGAAATAATAACTTAAATGTCTTGATAGACTATGAAATATTGGCGATTTACATTTCATTATCAATATCGTTCTATAAATAAATATTTCCAAAAATGATACTAATGAAATTATTTTTTAAATTTAAAGTTTTGTAAATGTTTTAGTGCAAGTAATGTTACTTCAACCTTTGAAACTTATCTTATGTTTATAATAATTCTTAAGCAATCATTGGGGTCATTAAAATATAAGAAGAATAAATGATACTGTTATTTCAATCCATTCATTGTCGTTTATAAGTTTATAATAGTAAAAATAGTCGTAAGTAAAATCGTTACAATTGTTTCAAGTTACATACTGTATGTGTCTAAATATAACAGTAATGCATGAAGTGTTTTTAAGTACCCACAATTGTAAAATAAAATCTTCGTCACCGTTCTTAAGTACAAACACTCAAGGGTCACCAGATATTGCAGTCATGGACTCAGTTCCGTGAAGATCTTCACTTCTGACATATTTTGGTATATGAATTTTCTTTTTAGTGTACATATATAGATTCGAAATATTAACGTATGATGTCTATCAACAACATCAAAATGAATTATACTTTACTTTAAACGTTTTCATTTACACATTCAAACTGAACATAGTGATAAATTTTAGCATATTCCTCAATAGGGGCCATTTTTCCATCTAATTTAAAATATAAAATCTTTAAAAATTAATCAGAATGTTGTTTGAAGACTTTCAACGTTTAGGAGTTTAACTTTGCTGAACTTATTTATATTTTTTAAACATTTCGGTAACAAGGATTTCTTTTAATTGAAGTTTAAATATTTAATTTAATTAAATTTGAAATACCTTTAATAATTTTGGTTTCAACAGTATAATATTAAGTTCTCTTTTATTAAGAAGGTTTACATCAAAAATGTGTAACCTGGACAGCTTAGAAACAAACAACCAGAGCCATAAAAATTAACGACAGTGTATTCTACTAAATCTCTTTAAAATGTATGGGTTTTCAAATAACTTTAAAAATATAAACTTAATATTTTTAAAACTATCCTCATCTTTCTTAACGGTTTTGTGATTCGCATAATCTTTTTCGTCTATTGATTATAAGCTTTCTAAATGGTGCGCCAATTCTCGTCATGGTCCTGGAAATGGTAGCGTCTCATCTACACGCTACCATTTCTCGAATTGTTGGCATATTCTGCTGCAGGGAATCCTACAAAACGTTTACCTGTATACTGTAGTAGCCTGGGCTTAATCGATCGCCTTAACGTCTGGTCACATAATAATCGGCAGAATACTCTTATTAATAATTTTACTATTTTATTAATACTTTTTTTGTTACGTTTTGTCTGTTGCTGTTAGCCCTATTGGCTTTTACAGCCTCACCGGGAGGGGTGGGTGGCCCGATGGGAACTAGCCATTTAATTCGGACCCCAAGGGCCCGGTGGGGGTACGCCCATCCCAAGGGTGCCTCTAAGAGGCCGGACCTCGGTTTAGAACGTCGTTGAAAGGGAAGATGGCATTGGGTGATGGGATTGTATGACGCTCCCACGATGGCTGAACGCCGGAGCGACGTGTATGAAATGGGACCTGGTCTTCGCTTGCGAAGACAGTGTGTATGTAATCTTTGCGTATGCTGAGCATAATTGTGTCTGTACTGTCGGTCGTATGTTTTTTGTTATGGTCTGGGCGGAGTGTCTAGGTCGCCTAAACTTTACTACTTATTGCCATTGACTTAAAACGCTCCCATAACACTTAACATGCTCGCGTGCTGGCACATTCTAACATGAGAGCCTGAGGACAGCCATCGGAGGCCCTTAGCTGGGCGAGGAATTGCTTTACCTCCGTGGTGTCTATGAAACTCGCAAAGTCGCAGACTAGCTGCAGGTCGGCTGCTAACCCGATTGACGTTGGTTGCGCGGGTGCATGAGGAGCCTGTGTGGCCTTAGGTGTTTGGAATGCCTTAGGAGCCTGGGGTACCTGAAGGGCCTGAAGTACCTGAAGAGCCTTAGGTGCCAGAGGGGCCTGGGGAGCCTTAGGGACTTTCGGGCTTAAAATGGGGCTCGGTCGTAGCCAAACGTTTCTGGCCGAATGTGCAGCACGGATAGGAGCCGGTTTCCGGGCTTTGTGAAGGTGCCAACCAAGTGCAGCGCTTTGGGACATAGTGATAAAATGACTATTTTTTTATTAAAATAAGCGTCTTCAACATAAAAATTTCAAATAAACTAAGAAACAAAAAATACACCAACTTAAAATTATTCTTCACTTTTATTATAATCTCACCTATGTTTGTATATAACCAAATTCATAAGAAGATATTAACATAATAAAGACAAAATTAATTCAAGAACTCTATTTTAAGAAGATTTGAAAGTGAAACAAATTTTTTACAATTTCGGTCTATTCGTTTTAAATAAAACAGGTCGTGGAAAAAGACATAAAACTTCTGAAACTTCAAATTACCCCGGATTGAAGTAGATCAGAAAGTTTGAAGGAATTTTAGCAAATTATCGGGGTACAGAATATTTATCTTTTTCGGCTAACTTTTGTATCTAATTTTAAAGACTAAATTAAAAGTGTATAGAGTTTATGCTGTTGCTTGAATAAATTAAAACAATTATATTTTGAATATTTAAGAAAACAATAGACACTAAAAGTAAAATACTTCTTAAATAGCGTTAAAGAAGTATGCCTGTTACTTTCCGGCGTCGGAATAAGACGACCCCATCGCACACCGGGTAACCAGTGCCGTTAGTCATTAGGGGGGGACCTTGACTTCCTTGGGTCCAGGTTTGGGGAACAGACCTGAGAAGAGATGTCACTGGGTCTACTGCACTGTGAGTCAGTGAGTCACGAACAATAATCTCTTCTCTTGCGGTAGCGTAGAGGAGTACTATTGTTCGAAGCTAACCTCTGCAGGGACAATCACTCCTGTCCTATCGAAGTAGCCGATTAGGCGAGGACCTGACCACACCCGCTTAGGCGTAGGCATATATAAGCTGGCTTTGTTTTGTCTCTTTATTAATCAAAGAGCAAACGTTTCGGCAGGTCCGCTGAATCGGGTTGGCCGGACAGCAGACGGAGGCATGCTTTAATGCCACTGTCGGGGACTTAACTTAACAGCCCGGCCCCAAAGGAAAAACAACTCGAAGATAAAAACCACCCAATCCCAATTTACCATCTGGTTCATTATTTCATCGGCAATAAAGAAATATTGACTTCCTTTTTTTTTTAGTTTACAAAGTGTTTGCATTCCTCTAACTAGATTATTTACGTATTAACAATACACAAATTTTATTTATGTAGAGGCTTCATAGCATTTTACCATATTTTTCAAAAACCTACAATTTAACTACGATAACTATTAACAAAAAACCTGTCAATTAAAAGCTCTTCATATTTATAACAACCTTTCTTTTGTTTGATAAAAATCTTTACTTATGAACTAAAAAATATTTTTTTAAGAAAACAAAAGTATTTAAAATCATAAAATAAAATTCTTAAAATAAAAATAAAATTTATTAAAATGGCTGTCGAAAGTTCTAAGCAATCATATAAAAATCTACGTGCAATATTTGAATTTGTTTCTCTTTTATTTCCTTCAGTGTCGAAATGTTACCAATGTTTTAGACAAATATTTTGGGATGGCAAGCTTATCTCTCTCTCTTGCAGCTTTAAATGTTTATTCAATCTATGTGAATAATGCAGTAGTTATATTGCAAGTCGCTTTACATTTATAATCGTATTGGAATTACTTTACATTGCTATGACAGAATAGACGGATGCTATCGAATTACAGCTTAGTATAATACATAATGCTCGCTCTAATTCTAATCTTCTCCAGCGACTGGGATAACACGCTTGAGGTGGCAGTAATTTTATGCACACGAGATATTTGGGAACGAGATTGTTGGTGAAAAGTAGTCGAAGCTTTGAAAATGTGTAGAAATAATAGAAGATGTGTATCAGACAAATTAAGTTTCATTTAAATGTGTACACGGAAAATCTTAGATAAAGTTACTTGAGATCAAGACATCTTCGGATATCCCAATAATACTATGTTTTATTAATGTAATTAATAAATTGCTAAACTTTACTATACTTTTCAAGTTTAACGAAAATAATGACATATTAAAGAATGCAAAAATATTAGAACTTGTTCATAGAAACTGATTTACAAATTTTCCGTTAAGAATTTATTCAATAATTATTTGAATGTACTCTGAATTAACTTTTTATCATCGATTGTTCCGAGTGATGGCACGCAAGCGTCACTTATAACTAGGTTTTAAAAAACAGTTGTGTTAGATGATCCTTACGTATATAAATAAATCAAATATCTGCACTGACTAAAATATTATCAAATCCCTAACAATAATATGATATTTGCAACATTGAAACACATTGTATACAAGTACTTCAAAAGTTTGCTTCAATTTATAATTACTAATAACAGCTCACTGTATGGTATGGAGTAACATTTAATCATTTATTTTAATTAATCCAATATGAGTGAACGATATTGTTAAATTTTTGAATATTGTTTGTAATGAAAGGCTGTTTTACATTTAATTTCATGCCATTTCAATTCATGTGGAAACAATAAACTCTCTGTGAATATCAAATCACCAAATAAGCAGACAGACCAGACAGACAGACAGTGTGTTAAGACCAGTAACAAATGAAATTTAAATTTTACTAACTAAAAATTTTTAGAGGAAACTCGATTACTGACAATAAATTTAAATAATTTCAAAGGATTTCTTTACTATATATATAAATACAGATTTTGGATTGTTAAAATATTCCCGTTAACTTTTATTCTTGTGTATAGTTTAAATAATGACGAAAATAATTTTTAATAAGAGCTTTCAAATAAATTCCCTATCTTTAGCAATATCGTCAGTTATATGTTGTGATGCAAAGTCTTTTTCAAACATGAAAAACAAATAGATTGAGGATTCCCAAAGAGGGTTGATGTCAGGCAGGCGGCCGGTCGTAAAAACAATTAGCCAAAATTATTCACAACATGTAAGGCAGATCCTGGCTAAAGCTGGGTAATTGCCAGGTAGAAGAAGAAGAGATTGAGATTGATTGAGATTGATTCTCATCACACATTAAGAGAGGGTCAATTGAAGACTATTAGTAACAAGTAGAGTTTTATCACATTTTTATTAAGATAGTATTAGTTATTTTTATAATAGGTTTATGAAGTGTAGGGCTGAATATCATCTCCATTATTTATATGCATATCGTTTTTAAATTTATAGTTATACTGGGACCTACTTTTCTCAGAGAATGTGAAATTATTTGACTAAACTTATATATATATATATATTGTTATAGTGCAGCATAACTATACATTTTTCTTTAAATTAACAAATATTCATCAACCTTAAAATGATATGACTTTACATATAAATTTATAAAGTTTGTACATTTTAACAGAAAATAGATCAGATAAAATACACCTATACAATATTTTATTAAAAGCTTCCTTTGACAATTTGCTCGCACCGATTTACTTTTTTGTGCTTCGTTCAATTTAATAATACTTTTCCGCTTAAACCATTTATTGCTTTCCAGATAATCATCTTTTATCTCCACAACAATATTTTCTATACGGATATGATATTGAAGTATTCACCGTATTATTAAATATCAAATGTAACCGATTGGTCTTTGGGTATATAATATACTAGTTTTAGGTCGCGACTCTGCTCGCGCGAATACCAAAGTTGTTTTCAGAGAGAAATGTATAAAATGTGTGATAACAATACATATTTTAATCTACAAAATAAACAGTTCTTGAAGGAACGGTACTAAACATTATAAATAAAAAGAAATCAATCATTGTGCGATGATTATAAAAGTTAGACAAATGGTTACGCCGTACGCGAAACCTTTTGTAGGAAATTATATCATCTGGAAGGTACATATTTCGCTTCGCATGCAATGTAACAATTTTTCCGTTTAATTTTTTTCTGTTATACCATATAGGTTTACATTGTTGTACTTTTAATAAGAATACAATAAGCACCATAACTTTTGGTCCTATAAAAAAATATTAACTTGTTTATTTATTACACTGTATATAGCATTTACTAAGAGTTACTTTTTTTTTTGTAGGGTGTACCCTACAACCGAAATCGCTCTTGGTTTTAAATATAATATATAGTAATTATAATGTATCATAATTTAAAAAAATACGTGGATATAGTATAACTAAAACAGTAATATAAAAATTTATTGCTAACAATTTGAAAAGTTTGTAATATCATTACTTTTTTCATACTGTGTAACAAAAAAGTAGTTGAACCTCAAATTCAGCTTAAAAATAGATTTATTATATAAAACAAGATTTGATATCCATATTATACAAACAAACCATTTTTTTTACAACCCAACTTTTTATTTGTTAAGGTCACATTCATAATTGGATACGTTAAGGATTAGAGGTTTTACTGAAACTGGGGCGAGTGTCATTGACATGACAGGAAAAGTAGGGGTCTCTTTTTGCTATAAGCTACATTAATTTGCCTTTTGTTTACTTGTTACTAACAAAACTTATAGAATAAAGGGCACCAAGATTGATAATAATTAAGGCTAATGTGACTGTGAAAACCGTGTGTCGATTTAATGGAAAATAATAAGTGTATTATGATGCAGTGTTACCATAAAGTAAAGATAGCGGTTAAATGTACATGGACAGAATTTAACTTAGGTGAATTTATTCAATAAAAGATACAGACGACATTGTAGCAATTTCATTAATGAAATTAATTTATTATGTTCAAGATTTAGAAACTGTATGGTCAAAGAATACAAGAGAACGTTAAAATTATAATAATTTGATAGTATTTATGGCAAGTCTTCTCAAAAAAGTACGAAATATATATAGCAAGTATAACATTTATTTAGTTATCACTATCATAACATCTTTGTACAATAAAAATTGCATTATTCAAATAAATTCGTTTTAATTGATTAGTTAATAATTAATTTTAATTTATTCTTCACATAATATTTATCACAGTTTAAGAAAATCAATAACTTATCTTGAAATAAACCATTCATATATGTATGTGTATATAACCCATTATTATTGAATGCGGAAAGAGATTGTCTCAAGAAAAATATCGTCTAAATTAAAATAAGTGTTGTTACTTCTAATTAAATATTTGCATCAATTTTGTAATCCACATTTCAAAACTAGCCGACTAAATATAATTTGTTATTTTATTTTGATATCTTAATTCTGATTATAATAAAAAATTCGGTAACAATAAATATACACTATAGAGTATTTTCATATTTTATAAATATTATAAAATTCTATATGTAATTAAACATCAAAAATAATTATTAATTTTTTATTTACTTCTACAGACAAACTGAGACAAACTTTGGACTTTGAAATCAAATATATTATGTCGCACTTGTTCAAACTTATTATAGAAAATTTAAAAGTAAAATAAATTATGCTTGTTTAATAACTTCTAACATATGCTTTAACTTGAAAATACTTGAAAGTTTCTAACTTACGACACTTTATCTATGATGTATGTTCATTCTTTCATTGATACATATATGTATAATATACAGGGAAAGATTAAATAAATGAATGAAGGTGAACGATGTTTTGAAATTATAGAACCGCAAAATTTGCTGTGCCAATGTGGGCTTGATCTGGAGTATAGAGGGTCAACCGATCGTATCGACATCGGGTCCTCACATCCAGTCGCCAACCAACACCATAAAGTCACCAGGCAAGCACAAGAAACGAGGCAAATATTCGGATTCGTACTTCATAAGGTTTCATCAGAAAACATACTGCAACCTGTCAAATCTGATGGTGACATGATTTTGACTGATAAGTAGTTACTATGCGGACAAAAAATGTTATGATCCCCTCCAAAAAATGGTTTAGATACAAAACGTTGAGTTAATGAGTTGATAGTACATCACACCCATACATTTTCAACTTTGCAATAACAAATTTGTGTTGTTATTACGCTAAAACGAAAAAGGACAATGACCTCTCCTGTACATCATATACATTCCTGTTACCTATATAATCACATTAGTTATTTATTATTTACCTATTAAAAAGTTTTCCTAACATAATCTTATATTAAAATCATATTTTATAGACAAATATAAATATCAACGATTTGGGAGAATGTAAGATAAATAATGTGAGTACAGGTTATATAAAAATAAATTAAGTTATATCATATATTAATTATATTAATCACAGTTTAATTTGTCTTAACAGATCTCAATATACAACAATTAAAGTAATAAAGAAGGGTACATTACGAAGCATATCTACTTTAAATTCATTTTTATTATTATTATTACTCATCATCATCCTAAAACCATCTGAGCTCAATGCTGAGCAAAAGGCCTCTTCTCACATAGAGAAGCTTTTACCTTGCTTGCTCAAGATGAATTAGCGATTTCAAATTTACAATTCGAAGTTATAAGTCCAGGTTTCCTCACGATGTTTTAATGTCTTTACCTGTCATTCAGCGGTGTCTAAAAACATTTGAAATTACTCGAATATTATTTTTTTAACTTAATAATTTTGTATATTTTATAAACAATATTGTTATTATACCTAGTCAATTATATTAAACCATAAAAGACAACTAATGATTTCAGAGTAGAGTAATGAACAATGTCGCTCCTAGGAAACTTTTTGAAACGGGTAAATTTGTTCCTAATGGCGTGTTTTGTTTTTAATTTTATAATTCATCCGTAACAATTATCTGAAGTTTTAAATGAACGAAACGAAACATTTTCTCTTTATTTATGAGAATTGGCAAACAACTGCGAGCTCTTGAAAGCTAACATTTTTTGGTTTAATACACAAAGTAGGAATAACATTGATATTTAAATAAAAATAATTCTCATTAATTTATATTAAGTACTTATTCACTTTTATGCACAATTTTTCTACACAATTGTAACTGAAGCAAACATTTCAGTAGATTTGACTTAAATTTAAGCTGGAAAATATAGAATGTTAAATTCATGAAGACGAGCAGATGTCGAATTTTCAACCTTCGGGATATCAATTTCCACATACTTTTCATATGTTTTTAATAAAACATTATTATTTATACATTAGTATAAAAAACATTCACACATATCAATTTTATTTACATCTAATGATAATGATTATTGAATTTACGATCAACCAATCCTCGTAAAAGGTAATATTCAAATATTGGGGTTTGAGGTGAAAATTTCAAAATGCAATACTCTAATTAATAAACATAAGTGTGTAGCGGTTAATTATAATCTTTATACAAATATCTCATAATTCACTATATACATTTCCGAGTCCTGAATGAGATAGGATAATAACAATTGGTGCTAAGTTTCTATTAGTATTAATTTTAAACGTAGTATTTGATCATATTCTTATAAAGTACAAAGCTTATTTCTTCATTTATTCCTGTTATACATCTTATTAATATTTGATAAAACCATTTGTGTTTTGTGTTTTCATAGCTGTAATAAACGTCGTCTTTGTTTGTACCAGATGTTAACTGAAGAACGATTGTGATATGTTCTAATTACTTTATTTTTTAATAATATACAAGATCTTTAATACATTATTTATGTAGCCAGACTTTTTGGTACCTTTCAAGTAAGTTACTTTATGAAATGTATTTTGAAATCAACAAATAAATTTT
>JAAAKD020000098.1:6101643-6112237 GCA_010014825.2 Danaus melanippus
TGGCACGGTCTAATTTGTGCTTGCAATGCCGTGTCCGTAGTCTGAGCTTGCAACGGAATATTGTATACCTTACTGACGTACGACTTTGTGTATTTAGTTACCTTTGAGCTGGAGATATTATATATAAGGGGTGCTCTACTTGCTTATACTATATAGCAGCTGTATTCATTTATTTTAAATTAATTTCAATAACAACTGATCAAGCATTGATTTAAATATTTTGAGTTCTTCTAATACTTACTTACCAAGTTTCCAAAATAAGCTTTACAGTCTAAAAAGTAACAAAATACTAACTTACTTAGCTACTAATAAGTAATAAAAAATAATATTAAACTCTAATATTATTAATGAATTATCCTCTAGAATTAAAACCAAATGATCGTAATGTTACTGCGAGAACAGATAAACATGGTTTTTCATTAACCAGCGGATTTTTCCTTCACTTATATTGAGAAATAATAATAAAAAAAGTTCTTCAGGCTTTATAGGATACCATACTGAGACGTATGAATATTAATTAATTATGTGCTTGTAATTTCTCCTCTGCAGTTATAAAACCTTTTCCATAGGTTCTTAGGAACGAGAACCCTGAAGAGATAAAGGGCACTGTACTAATATTTTAAATTAACAAGTTACCAGTATATAGAACAGCCTACGAAAATACTCCCAATTAAAAAATTGCAAGTAAAACCTGAGAATATTACTTATAGCAAACAAAAGTTCTCAAAAATATGGTCGATATTATTATAATATAAAATAAAAAGACAGCGAAAATATAAAGTTAGCGTGTACTCAATGAATCCCTCTGCAATTTTAACTCATTCATATTTCACTTCAATGAAAACTAGACGTCAGAAAAAAATGTATTAATAGAGAAAGTGTTGTAAAAGTTTTCAACGAAAAGTGAGAGTCGGAAAAGTTGTTGCCAACAGACATTGTTCTCAGGCAACTTTATATTCATTTCATAATAATTATTACAAGGTCGAAACTTATAAACTTTGTCCTATTCAAATGCTTCGATCAAAACTAAAGAAAATATTTTTATACTAAATAGTCGTTGATATACGTAAATTTAGTTTTACATACAGTAATACTACCTTTGCCAATATAATTAAAATAAATCCTAATATGTTTTGTTAAATAATAAATTAATTAATTCATATTTTAAGCAATTTATATTGTTTTATAATTGTTAAACTGTTATTATTATTTTAGTGATAGCTAACAATACACGTAGCGCCATCTCTTGTAGTTTACAAGAACTAAAAGTTAAACTGGTTCGGTTGAAATTAAAAGTACAAAAAGCCATTAATTTGTAGGGTTTGTTATCTTTTCCGCGTTTTATGAAGGTGAAGAGGTACTGAGTAGTCAGTTAAATTCAGTTATCCTTTTATAATTTAGTGATATCGTAACAAACACAAGTAATAAGTATGAAGCGGTCTGTTTTAATATGTTGTACTTTAAACATTTTCAGCCTTTTTACATATGTACATTCCTATGTTTCTCATTATCTTGATTATTATTTTATTAACACGGAATCAACTCAGTTATTATATAAATTTTATATGAAATAGAAAAATTTAAGTTACAACTATTGATAGGCTACAATTTATATTATTTCTCGTAGCCCGAGCGGCTGATGTCTCCGTACACGGCCATAATCAGACGCAGCGGTAATCCCTTCGAGCTGGCTCACGTTCTGGTCTCCTGGTTGATAGGGGCCGGATACGACGCGTATGTGGTGGTGGGGAACGCGTGCCGTGATGTTTGCATGGCGATACGATATCGCACGGTGTGTCCAGAGCTGCCTGATGAGACTGAGGTAATGACCTACTATTTGTTGATTCTTTGATTGTTGCCCGTCCAAAAAATTTGTATTGTCAAACTAATTACGAAGACTTTCCAGTCTTTTACTCTCAAATCATTGTATCAACTTGCATAACTCATAACACAATACTAATTTTAAAAGGGTGCTCTACTTTCTTGTTAATTTTCGTACATTTTTTTTCCTTTTTGGGGCAAGTTGTTATTAAATGCTTAAAAGTAAATAATTAATGATTGCCTGAAATAATTTGATATTTGTCCATAGTTGCCTTCAAAAAAACTATTTTTTATAGAAACACATTTTCGGTTCCTATTGTTAATCATATCAGTAATTCTTTATTCGTCCATATGTTTTCGATACAGGTAATCGAAGAACCTCCTCCTCCAGAGGAAGAACCTCGCTACCGCTTGGTGCCGCTGCCGGATCTCACTTCCAAATATTGCAAGGAAATGGATAAAAAAGAAGAGGAAAGGTTACAGGGTGAACAGGACAAGATAGAAAAAGAAAGATTGAGAAAAATTGCGGTACATCTCTCACGATTAATATATATACACATAACTGTTATTATCTGGTAGAAATAATTGTTACAAATAACGTATGGACCACTCCTGAGATGATGAGACTTTTGGAGCTTTGAAGTTGAATGGACCACGCATTTACCTTCTTCGCGAGTGGTAGTTGTGATTGTAGTAAAAATTCCAAGGTCATTGAGACTTAAAGACGGTGGTATTAAAAAAAAACAAGCAAATTTTCATGAAACAACTTAAATAATCCTTTTAAAAAATTGCAATTTTGTTCAAAAGTATTAAAATTACGTATTGCAGGAGCTGGAGAAACCTCCGCCAGATGATATTCATAGCTGGCGTACTCATGCCTGGGTCCTCGTGCTTGGTGGCTTCCGAGGAGTTGAGGAACCCTTCTTTATAGAGCCCAGTGATGGAAACCGCTTCCCATTGGACGCTGAACAGTACCAATACATCGACAGCGTTTATAATCACGAGAATTATTATGTTAGTATCGGGTGAGGCTTAAAAACTTTGAATAGAAGGCTTAAGAACTTTAAAAAAAATATACAATAGTGAAAATAAAATGTTGTCATTCAAATATTTATATTTAAGGCTAGTTAACACATCAGTTAACAGAATTAAACCTAATATTAAACTCTACTTTGTGAAGGTAAATCTGCAATCCTGTGATGAAGGTCTAGGTTCCTTAAACTATGATCTATCTGATCTCACGTGTTGGGAACATCTGCTGGCTGGTGAGCCTTATTACAGGCGGCAACTCGTCGGCATTGACTGTTCTGATAAAAGAACCGCTGTTGATACTGAGAAACACCTCGACGTGCCCACCAGCTGGGTTGAGAAGCTGGACATAACCGCTGATGGTCCGTACCAATAATTTACGCCTATTTATTTACTAGAGCTTTGCTAATAATATTTGCGACGAACAATGGATAAGGTTACCTCTCTTTTATTATTAAAAACAAAACCTTTGGAAGAAATTTGTTTAAATCGTATCTGTTAAAACAATTATAGTCAATAAGAAACTGTTAACCTCTCGTAATAAAGTAATACAGCACACGGCATGTCTATGATTTGCAGAGTATGAACAGAGATATCCCGGGAGCCACAAAGTGATACATTATAAGAAAGTTTTGCTAGAAAAGTTTTCTCCATATTCACAGAATGATGGCATCATCAAACGAATAAAGATATTTGAAGATTATGCTCTAACTATACCACTTTTGACGTATATATATTTTTGTCAAATAAAATTATTACTGTTTTTACTTGCCTCTAATATATATATATATATTAATTTTTAGATACGAATGGTACAAGAACAGAGTTGATAAAATGGACACAGTTAAAATAGATCACGTGAAGAAAGAGATTCGTGAACTTTTCTTGGTTGGCAGGAAAGACCATCTCTTGAGTGAGTTTTGTCACATCTTTTTTGAGCAAATTACCGTAAAACCAAACTTTGTATAATGAAATGTTTAATGAATTGATACAAAATAATAATTTGGGGCATTGCTTTGATTAAAAAAAAAAATATATCGCGACTAACTTGAAAAAAAATTACGTAAATTTCAAGATAGGTATATTTTTAAATTGGTACGTAAACATGAAAACAGAATTGGCCTAGGACTATATAAAACATATTTAATTTTTTTAACAGTCACCTAAACGAAATACTTCATTACACACATTATTTTATTGAGCGTTATTTTTGTTAATTTTTTTAATATCAATTATGAACAGACATCAAAATGCTTTAATAGTAATCTCTTTTAGCAAAATCTAAAGAGAAAATAGTAACTTACTTTTTTTTTACTCGTGTACGACTATTCTTTTATGTCCGTTTGGAGGGGCAAGTTAGAAATAACTTGACTTTCTGTAGTTGAATTACATCCCATGCCTAATACTAAGCTAAAATGGATCAGGAAAATATAAGAGAATATCTCCCAAATAATGCTCGGACGTCTGACATTATACGAATTTTATTCCAATTGATTTAGAATCTAAATTACTTTTACGATTACTAAACTACGATTATTCTTTTCGTTTTACATAATATTGATTTATAAGAGAAAGGACAAAAGCTTTTCTAGATTTGAATCCATTTTCTTTATTAACAGGGTTTTTACTTTACTGCTCTTATATCATTCATCACCTTATTTAAAACCTTTGACCGTATTTGTATATCCTTTCTGTAGTTGTAACACAAATAACACACCTCAATTTTTAATCTACTCGATTGCGTGAATAAAAACACAAATATTAATAAATAGATTATATATAAAACAATGGTTTTTGTTATAAAAGAAAGGTGTCACTTAAAAACACAGTTTTTCTCGTGCTATTCCGACTATATCCAATATCTCGTCGACACTCACAAGAAATATGTCTGTGGGCACCAGTCCAATAAAGAATTTGTTACAGGTTAGTTTAAAAGCTTAAAGTGGATACATTTATCTAAGGACCAAAACAATTTGTTAACCTATTACACATTATTAATAAGAATAGTATATGACAAACATTAATTACTATTTTGTTGAATATCATTTAAGTTGAGAACTATTAATGTATGAATTATTTACTCGGACTGGTGACAGTCTCTTATTCATCATTAAGTCTAGATACAATTAATTTTCTGTTATCTATAATGTTTACAGTAACTTATTGCTTCTATGCACAGACTGGAGCCAGTTTATTTGTGAACAGAATTTTATATTAAGACAAAGTTAAATCCCAATTCCCATATCAGCTATTTTTCTTTTTTCCTCAATAGAGCACGTCTACGCTATCGACGCGCCAGCCACGTCCGTGGAAGGTACCCGCATGATGCAGTTCAACTATTATGCAAGACTGGACCACCTCGAACGTCTCGAGTGCGATGCTTTAAACTTTAACGAATTTTACACGGATAGAGGGGACAAGTTAGTCATATATTACTTAAGAAATTACTACAATTCTTAGTCAAGTCTCTCGTTACGAGTACATTGAAAAATAGACCTAAATGTCCATATATAGTTTATAATACAATTTTCCAATCAGTCATTCTATTTAAGTGCTACTGTATTAGAAAAGTTATAAGAGATTTATAAGCTTTCAAATGTCCTCTTAAGCAAAAACAAAACACATTAACTGCGAAGCAAAAAGTTAAATTTTGTAGTTTGATTTGGACATTAAAACAAAACATTTGAAAGATAATTACTTATAGAAGTATTCCATAATTAATGTTGATTATAGCTTATTCTGAGAAAAAGGTAAAAAGCTTCTATCAACGTTAAACTAACAATGTAACGTGTTAAAATATTACAGGCTTGAAACAAGATTTATAACATACACAGAAGGCACGAAACTAGAGCCGAAACGGCAGGTCAAAGATATAACCGAGACTTACAGCCGCAATCCCGATGTACCGGCCAAGGACGACGTCTGGAAAAGAATCTTCCACATTCAGAACAATACCATAGAACTGCTTTACCACTACGCATATAATTTTGTGACGAACAATACACGAAGCTTCATTAAACCAAATCTAGCTGAAACTGGCGGGAAAATACTGTTCTATCCCGACAAAACATCCGGTTACATTGTAGGTCAATTATTGGTTATATTTTAATCTGATATTTGGCTAATAATATTCGGTTGTACAGGCGGATGCATGCGCAAGTCAGCCTCGTCCACTTAACGTCTACTACGCTCTGTGCGACAACATGGAGTCAGAATACCAGTCCCGTAAACACATCAGAGACCGCGAGTCTGATGTTACCGAATACTTAAAACAGAGACTGAGAGAACTCACTGAACCCGTGCTGTTTGTGTCACTGTTTGATACAGAGAGGAATGACGCCGCCAAGAAAGGTTGGAGGGAACAGGTAACGTAGACTGGTTATTAAATAAAAAAATACAATAAATCACGGCAATGGAAAAAAGAAAGGAGAATTCATAATAACGCTGCGAATAGTTTCTAAACATGCAATACAAAGCCAGTAAGCATCAATATAGACTATTAATATTCTCACAGATATGTCGATCGGATTTTAATATAAATTTTCAGTACCGCAGAACTAAGCGTAGCAAAAAATTTATATGTATGAGTTATTGATCGAACATATCAATGCAGGAAACGCAAAAAGCGGAAGTGACGGAACGTGAGAAGGAAGCTGAGATAGATCCTCTAGCTCCATACCTTGCTCGGATGTTTGGATCGGGTCGAGGACGAGGGTTGTTGTCCATTAAGGAGGCAGCTCTGGTCAGGGACCAGTGCATCAACGACTTCCGGGCCAAGCAACTAGCAAGACAGAATCTGGTACAGGAAAGGTTTGATAAGGTATACAACACTGGTACCATCTAGGAATTACTTAAATTAGACTATAACTACATCATTTTAATGACTAAGATTTAAAGACACTTAAAAACGTGATTCTCATATTGTAATGAATTAACTATAAAAACCTTGTAATAACTTTGCAGTTGAACGCCGAATATAAGAATAAAAGGCTTTGGTATTTGGCGAACCAGTTTATTCTGACACCTGAAAAGGAGAGCGCCTATTTCGCTGCTAGGTCAGTTTTAAAATCTTCCTATTACTTATCATTTCATTTCCTTTTCACGACGTTTAAGAAGACTTTAACGTAATATTTCTAATTAAATCTACATTTGAAAACCTATTTCCACGATGTTGGCGGATAGACAATAGTTTTTTGTTCGAATTTTCAGCGCGGAGCTGGTATTCCGAGTTCATACTTTGGAAGTGCGTCTGACAAGACATAAGGACCTATCGGCTCCGAGATTCAAAGTTCTTGAAGATTATTTAGATAAGCATCCCTTGCTCAAGGAGTACAATCGTGTGCGGCATCATTACAAAATTAAATAATTTTTTAATATTATATATATAGACATATTGTATTATCGTTATTTGTTGTTCAATTAATTGTTTGTTGCTGGAAATAATATAAAAACTATAGTATGCATTTATTTTTTAATAAAATTATTGCAATCCCTAAAGAAAAGCGAAAAACAAATTAATTATGAAACAATACTTCGTAATGCTACTTCTATCTTGTATCATTATTTTCTTATTGGATTTTATTTTAAATTCTCTAATTATAATAACCTTTCAGTATTTTATGAGTGATAGTTATTTTTTTTTGTGAGAAGTCATTTCTTTATTTTTATTTTAATGCACCAATTTATACGTCTGTTTCCAAAAACTATGAAATAGTCTATTTTATCGAACCGGTCAACCCCTTTGAACTAGTATTGACTTCAATTGGTATTAGATAAAATTTAGTTTTCTTTTGGCTTATTTATTACGTTTCGTTATATCGTCTACAATCATACACTTAGAACATTCTGAAGGACTTATGATAAAAATAACAAGTGACATACATTTTTGGGCCATTTCAATGACTAGAATGCAAAATAATTGAGATTAGATTGTCACTCTAGTTATGGTCAAAGTTAAGTTTGTTTGTTACCACATTTTAGGACCATTATTTCTTAAAGAGTTTAAGTATAAAGAAGTATAAAGATTATATAAATGTGCATAGAGAACCTGCTCTATAAGAGTAACGGTAGGAAGTGCCCTACCCTTCTTTGATACGGTTTAGTTCCAATTCTTGGGTTTATATCCCTATCAGTACCTAAGACACTGCATTGTCGGCTTTCATATTATGGAGAGTAAAGGATTCTTGCTTGAAGGAATATAATGTAAAAAAAATATCGAAGGAAAGGAAAGGAGAAGAAAAAGGTAATTATTATTGGAATAAACATTTGTAAATATGTAAATAAAGCAACAAGAACGTGTTATAATTTTATTGGTCTAATGTTTGGGTAGTATCCAGGAGGGCTGTCGGTGATGCAGGCCGCTGTTCCAGTCCCCGGCACCCCCCAGCAGGTTCCCGCGGCCGTCGTGCGTGGCGAGCGCCAACCGACTGAGCTTGTTGGCGAGACGTCTCTGGGGGGAGTCCGGGCGGGAGAGGGGAGGCAGGGAAATGCTTCCAGAATCTGAATACACGGTTTCTTCCTTTAAAACTTTCCATACTCATACAGCAGTATAATTTTTTTTAACTAGGTAGTAGCATTTTTTGCTTCCTTCCCTACAGAGTAGATTTCATATGTAAGTAAGGCTACTTTTTAACCTACATTAAAAAGAAGTAAGTTGTCAATTCAACTAAGGGTTTGTTACACCATTTCTTTTCCAATTCAAGGTCTATTTTCAAAATTATTATTTATAATCTAAATGCAATTGTCCTGAGACAAAAATCTATTAAAATCTCATAGTGACAATATTAAAGGCAGTTTAGTATGAGAGCAAAACCGCATAAAGCAGCTAGTTTATAAGTAACATTGATCAGCACCAATAGACAGATCTGGTCAAGTTAATGTACCTGAGTGGTAGTCATAGTTGGCATGTTCGCTGGGAGTGTCTTGACCGATTCTCCTCCTGTATTCCCCAGCGAAGTGTTCTATGAGAGTATCCATCATGATCGCCTGCTTTGAAAATACCTGGAATAAATGAAGGTAGTCTTTACTGTCTTAAATATTTCTCCTGTTTTGGTAGGTTAAAGATACATGATAAAGCTTATGAACGGATTTGAACGAAAAAATGTATTTTATCCTTGGGGTATGTCAAAAGAAACTACACAAACACTTCTAGATATCACGAGAAAAAAATCTAGATATATCTTATTGATTTTTTTGGTATGTAACACCTGTAGTATTTTTGACACGCGCAGTCCATTCTCCACGACCATGAATTGTAGAAAGAGGCACGGCAGACAGTCCTCGTTGTCATCGGACGGTAGACCGATATCCCAGGACAGCTCCTCATAGAGAAGACCGAGGAGTACCGTCTGGGAGACAAAAAATCTAATATGAGAATATAAGGACTACAAATAGCAATAAATTTACATAACATGAATCTTCTTTAGTCCTTACATATTAATGACTTTGAAATTATTAATGTTAAAGTTTGTTTTTGTGCCTTTTAAGTTTTAGTCACATAGTGACCAAAAAAGGTTAGCTTAATATTTTCTAACAATGATATAGAACTCATTGGCTTTATAAGACCTATCTTCTACCTGGCAATGTCCCAGCTTTAGCCAGGGTCCGCCTTACATGTTGTGAATAGGTTTGGCTAATTGTTTTTACGGCCGGCCGCCTGCCTGACATCAACCCTCTTTGGGAATGCATTAATCAGTGATGTTTAAATACTCTTAGAAAGTACATATGACTCGGCAAAATCACATTGGTAGTTGCCAGGATCGAACCCGCGCCCTCATGCATGAAAGGCAGGCCTTTTAAACACTAGGCCACCACTGACTATAGGCTTTGTAAGACCTATGAATATCAAAATTGGATTCGTTTATTGTACTGTAAGTTGAACTGCAAGCACGAGAGCATATCCGTAGGCAAAAACTAGTTTGTATCTGATTATGTCAAGTCCTCACACTCTCCGTGTCATCTATGACGTAGACCCCACAGGCGTTGATAGCCACCAGAACTGGGATGTCCTCGTGTGTCAGCAGACTGGTCAGGCTGCGCAGGGGCTGCTCTATTTGACCTTGGAAGAACGCTGCCCTGATATTAAACATCTTATATAAACGTATGATCTCTTTGAAGTGCTTTTTCTAGAAAGTATACAAGCTTTGATCAAATATTAGACAGAACTTTGAAAAAGTTGTGGTTTTTAAAGAGTTTTGAGACTTCAGTCGTGTAAAATTAGAAAATTTTGGACATCATATTAGATAACGTAAAATATTTTCTACAGAAATTTATGTAGAAAATAGCAGATCTCACAATACAAGTTGGGAGTGTAGGGTGTTTGCGCTAAAAATCTCACCCGTATGTGGGTAGTGTCCGGGTGTGTGTCAGGTATTTGTGTCTCAGTTTCCGTGGCGGGGCGGCTGGAGGTCGCTGGGCGTGCTCCAGGAGCCGGGCTTCAGGGCTGCCCTTCCGACCCGCCGGCACTAAGCGCGCCCAGCCGCCACGACGTACGTGCGCTGGGAGATACTCACGCTGGTGTTCCCTATTGGAGGAATTATTTATGATAAGCTATTTTTCTCAATCTCAATCTCAATCAAAATAATTACAGCTAAGGGGCCGATCATAAAATACGTTGGCATCAGTGGCGTGCACAGAGATTCTGGGTAGGGTATGCAGAATATGTTTGAGAAAAAAAATACCAATTTTCATAATTTCATCCTCTAAAACATTGATAATAATGAGATCTTTACCAAGTATTCATTTA
>JAAAKD020000098.1:6112337-6128494 GCA_010014825.2 Danaus melanippus
CAAATGTCATTTTAAATGTCTGTAAACATTTGCATTTCGTAATGTATTATTAAAAGTATGTAAGTAAGAATTAAATAATATAGGTTTAGTTGTTATATGCGTAGGGTATGCACTGCTTATTTGCATCGATGGAGTGCACGCCACTGGTTGGCATAAAGGGGGGGGGGGGTCTGGCTGAGTGTGACAAGATGTGACAAAGGGGGACGGATGCTATATGGCAACGTGACACAAGCGCTAGCGCGACGGCGTTGTGATCAGTCAATAGTCAATAAAAAAAGTTTTTCCAATACTTCATTTACATTTTTTTATAATAACTAAATAAATATTAATTTTCAGAATTTATCGTACTCAGCTTTCTTAGTTTTTGTCACGAAATATTTCTAGGGGGATCACAGAAAGTATGACACAGCGTGTCAATAGGGGGGAGGGTCAAAAAAGCTGATTTTATTTTGAACGTATTTCATAAACGGCCCAAGATGAAAAATAATCGAAATATATAGTTATATGTGTTATACGAGAAGGTTGGATCCGAAAAATATACCTTAATATAAAATAATACCTGAAAAACTTAGCGGTATGTCGATGAGGGTCATATGGTCCCAGCTGAATCCGAGCCTGCAGTCCGCCTAACATGACCGCTTGAGCGCTCTCCAGTGGATACCTTCCATTGACCACGTTGTATCTCGCTTCTTCGTATAATAACTCTTGTATTTTTGAATCTCTGAAATGTATTATCAATACATTAATGATCTCCCATTTTTTGAAGTGTTGCTTATGTGAAAGAAAAAGTGTCACCAAAATTCATAAATTCCGCATTATATCTTGGTCTTTTGCCAAAGTACTGCAAATTTTATCCACACAGTTTACGTATTAAAAACACGAGATAGTTGTTTTCTACTGACTTTATTCCTTCCTCTAGATGTTTGGGGAAGAAGACGTTTCTCTGCATCCTGAGCACGGGCTGGTCCTTCCCTCGTCTGGACGGGGATCCGTGTCCATAGCGCACTAACAGCTGCTGCCAGGCCGCCCACACCCGCCAGGGGCAATGGTGCGGCTTGAGTTGAATCTCTATATAGATTGTACTCCATTGATCAAAGGTTGATGATAAAAATTATGTTCTTACGTATAGTTATGGACCATACAAAGTGCTCCACTTAGTTAAGCTATTTAAATGAAACTAATATTTTTCGAATTATACTACGCGACTTTATTATGTTTAAAGCTACATACTCCCGGCGGTTCGGCTACTTTACAGCAACCGTGATCACGGGCAGACGAGATGCGTATGTCTGTCAGTTGGTCTTGTTATTTTGTCACTGATAATTTAGCTGAGCTAATAAGGTGTTCCAAAGAACGAAGCGCAAAATTTGATTCATAGGATGTATCACGATACAATGCCGTGACACTCTTCTTAATGCCTTCTTCTAGCTGGCAATTTCCCAGAATTAGCCAGGGTCTGCCTTACATGTTGTGAATAATTTTGGCTAATTGTTTTTACGACCGGCCACCTGCCAGACATCAACCCTCTTTGGGAAGAAGATTCATTCTTCTTAATATATCCGATGAATATATGTACCTCAAGTAGTAAATCAGTTGATAGAGGTCCTAGTATGTATTAAATAGTTTTTATATCATTTCTCTAAAATCAAGTATCATAATACTTCTGAATGTATATTTTATTATATCTCCTTAATAAAGTCCCTTCCAAAAACATATCTGACCAGAAATACAGGACCCTTGCATTGAAATTGTACCTGGATGTCAACATTTGCATATACGACCTATTTTTAGGCTTATCCATGATCAATATATATGACCACTATTCAAATTTTTTAGGGCTTCCTCTATCCAAACTTATATCATTCTTATATTACCCAAGAGCGGGCTGCACATCCACAAAGAGAAGACACTGGCAGCGAGGCTCCTGGCTGGTGCAGCGAGTCCCAATTCCTCAGCTGACAGTACAGCCGCCAGCAACCTGCCGGCGGTCACGCACCACGGAACCTCCTCCGAGCTCATCTCCACCATGACCGCGGTCCTCGACATCAGATACACGCAGGTCACCAGGTTTGAGGCGCTGCTCGTTGACGACCCTGATGAACCTATAGGACCATATTATAATGACGTCATAACATAACTTTTATCCCACAAACATGTCGAGAGTGCTGCCATAATTAAAGTGTATGATTTGTTGTTTCTAATTTAATGTTAACGCAAAGAACTCTTCTGAACAAAAAGTTTTTATTACTGTTAACTCTGTTTTAAATACGATTGTACATTATATAACTTACAAATATTTTTTTTGTCATGCTGTGGGACTCGACGAAAAATTTCCTTTTGTGCTTAAATTTTTTATTCAAAAATTAATTTTTATTATAGATAATTTTAAATCAATTAATACTAACCAGGCAGGGGCGGTGATATGGCACTAGCTGAACTACCTCCGCTGGTAATGGGTTCGGTGGTGCTAAAAGAACCTGCAGCTATACTGGACCCGGTCTGATTGGAACAGCTGCTGAGATTCGACCCTATATAGAAATTATACAATTGTTGATACGAAATTATCTTCTTCTACCTGGCAATTTCCCAGCTTTAGCCAGGGTCTGCCTTACATGTTGTGAATAGTTTTGGCTAACTGTTTTTACTGCCTGACATCAATCAGTGATGTCTAAATACTCTTTGAAAGTACATATGACTCGGAAAAATCACATTGGTACTTGCCACGATCGAACCCGCGCTCTCATGCAGGCCTTTAGGCCACGTCTGACTTCTTGTTGATACTAAATTATATTATGATTTAAATAAATATCTTTTTTACTACACCAAACGCACCCATAACACTTTTCTCCAGAGAGTCTGAAGAATTACTCTCTTTCGAGTCTGGTAGCGGTTTGTGTGAATCATGTTTGTCCCAATCATTATGTCTTCCGAGCGGGCTGTATGATAAGTGCGGAAGACGTTGAGAAACGGAGTACAAATGCGCGTTCACCTCCGCCTGTAATTTCTGACTTTGAACACTGTAATACTCTTCCCGCGATCGGAATTCACTGAAATTAATATTATTGTATTTTAACTTCGAAATTAAATTAATGTTCTACTTAATAATAATTTTCTTAATAAATTGCGTACAAATATGTCTTGTACTTTCAGGCTAACATCTACATATTATGTTTATATACAAACTTTTTTAGATCCTTCGTTTTTAAAAAAAAAATCCTATATAAAATTAACATAGTAAATAATAAAATTTGTTTCTAATATATAAAATCTCACTTATATTGATATTCCGTTTGAATTGGATATCCTCGACGAGAATATTCCACGGGTATAATAGTTATATAGTTCCCGCTATTTTGGACACTCGAATTTTCTCCATAAGCACCCATATCTGTTTTATGATCCATTAATATAATTTAAATTTACCTTTGTTACTTTAATAGCATCGTATGGCGTTTCTTTTAATGAAAATCTCAAATTATTGATCCGTCTTTGCTTATTATTTTGTTGCCACTTAAAAAATACAAGTAAAGTTTATGCACTAAATCACGTATGGGTAAATGTCATACATTACACATATTTATTAAATAAGATTAATTTATATAGAAATTATTTTATTTCAAATCTTTTTTATAAAGCTTTCGAGTTACGGAACGATTAAAAAAGATGACGTTGACAAATTCATTTCTCGTCTCTTCGTTCGTTTGTCAAAGTTCGTCAAAACAAAGTGTTTATGTTCTCAGGCTTGAAGATATACGTTGGATGTACTGTAAAATTTAATTGTAATCAAAGGTGTGAAACTAATGTTGTAAAACCGACAAATCTCTAGTGTCTTTTACGAAGTATAGTATTTGACATTGCCTAAATAAACATAGAATAATAATGCATATAGTAAAAGTGCAAGTTTTTTATTGGATGAAAGACACATTACAACTATGAATTGAATCTAGTAGAATGTGAAAAATAATACATTTTTTCAATGAGAAGAAAGATTTAAAACAGATTAAAATCTATGATAATTGATTGGAGTATTTAAATACTATTTGTCGATTTTGTTTCAAGCAAATTTATTGCTTGTCCTTGGTTTTTTTATCGTTATCAGCTGCCCATATGGAGGCTAAGCTAAAAGAATATCGCGCTCTCCGCCGCAGAAAAGAACTGTTGGATAGTGCCAAAGATAAAATAGTAAAGTCTAAAGACAAGTTTATAAGCTTTATCATTCCTAAAATCTTTCGAGACATGGCTAGGAAGGAGGAAGAGGTTTTACTGGTATAATGCATTTTTTTTATAACTCTTTTAGGTCAAAGTTAACAATCTGTATGAAATATTATTATTACAGATGGAAGATGAAGAAGAATTGGATGATAAAAGTTGTCTCATTATGGAAGAAAATGTAACAGAAGCCAGTGAAATTGAATCTCCCATTGAAGACCAGGAGTCATGGAAACATTGTCTTATTAAATGGTCTATTATTGCTGTGATATGGTTAAGTTTCTATGTAATATTTCTCAAACTACAATTTGGTGCTGTTTATTTTGTTGTGACAATTTTAATAGGAATTTATCTTAATACAAGAACGGGGCCCCGAAGGAAGGGTGAGGTTTCAGCTTATAGTGTATTCAACAAAAACTGTAAGAGCATAGACGGTACTTTGAAAGCTGAACAATTTGAAAATGAAATAAGATTTGGTGCTGGCAGAGTCAGACCTTTTTAACGACATAGGACGGAAGTATACTTTATTTTAGGCATAAATTATTGTGATAACGAATTTATTTAATTTATTGAATACTGCAAAAGATTTAATCCTATAAATTTGGATCTTAATGAAGATTGCAGTAGTGACTTTTTACAGATTTATTTAAAGATATGTATTAATTATACTAATTATGAATAAATGAAATGAACTTAATAAAATTTGTTTATTATTATATGTTAAATATTTTGTTTCATATAAAAAATTGTGCATGCAAAATCACACTTAAATTGATGTTAACACATTTTTACATATGGTCCTTATAACAGATTATGTTCATATATTAATAAATAACAGGAATAATGTTTGATCAATCACTAAAGAAATATACAAAAACTAATACAAAAATTATGATAATGAAAAAGAAACAATAGTTTATATAAAGATAATAATTTTTTTCATATATTTGTTATAACCAACGGCAACATAACAATATATGGCAACACTAAAATCCTATAGTTTATACTAAAAGCATTATCAAAATACATAATTTGGCTTATAAATATATATACACTGAAACAATTACTTTACCATAAGTTGTCATGGTCAAACCAATATTTTCAATTTTTCATTCATACACCAATATGAGAATATACATTTATATATATATTTAAAAAAACAAAAACTCAAAACTAATTGTTCACTGTTCGGTATGAAAATGCAGACTAATGATAGGGCACAGATAAAAATCTATGTACCTTTAGAGTTATTAATTGAACCATTGGTCCCAACATTACATTCTATAACAATCTTAATGGTAACTTTATGAATGGCACTATATAATTCATTTTCATCACCTATAAAATGTTAACTACTTGACATTTGTTTCTTAAAATCATTAGGAGGCACCAATTTCCTGTTAATCATCCAGAAAAAGCTTGTACCATTGATCAAAAAGTTGATCTCTTAATACAATTTATATACTTGTATTATTGTTGCTGGCACATAACTTAGTAAGGTTTTGGGTGTAATAGGTATAATGGTTGACTGAAACTGAGTGGAGCAAGAAGTGGTCACTTTTGATGCTTATCAATAACAAAAACTAATAACGATACCATAAACAACAGGTCTAACTTAAGTGCTCCTAAGTGTACTAGGAAGCAAAAATGGAACCTAAAAATCCATGTTTGCCAGCCAATTTACGTGCCGGCAACTATAATAAGACTAATTTGTATAAAACTAACCTGAAATTCTCCAGACCAGCTCTTTTATACCTCTATAAAATATTTTTAATACATTTGTTAATCTCTATGACTCATATTGTTTACACCTTAACAGTATTGTAAATACAATCTTAATTTGTTCTAGCAAATTTATAAATGTATAATGGTTTACACAGTATATGATTATGACATGACATAAAACTACCTGACTGACTACTTCGCATCAAACCACTAATAATATAAGTATTAATAACTGATATTATAATATATTTAATGAATATATAATATTCCATTAAGCTATAAATATGTTCTTTAAACTCAAATTTGTTTACACCTCATTATAATTTCAATGTAAAAAAAGGAGTAATTTATCACCATCTCTTGTATTTTGTATAAATTGGTAGTATATTTAAGAACAATAACAATTTATTTCATTAATATATTTAGTATGATTCAATTAATGATACTTTTCATTACCTAGGTATGTCTTAACTTATAAGGCACCAGAAGAAATAATATTTTTAGACTGATAAATAAAACTTAAATTTCCTCAATATTATTCTTCATAAAAAACTTAGTTGAAAGTGAACATTTTAATTATGAAACCTTATCGATTACGATAAAATAACAATTTATATTTAATTTAGTGGATAAAAAACCCGAAACTAAATAAATAAATATTTGTATCAACATGATTGGTAAAATACTTTTATAATTGATTTATATTTAGTAATAACAGAAATAAATATAACTTCAAATATCTTACCAACTTCAACCTAATTTATTCTTAGTATGTTTCATTGACTCTTCAAAAAAAGGCGGTAAACTATCACTTCGCCAACACTGAGTACCAAAATATGCTAATATTAGAAACCAACACCTTTTAAAGGTAAATACTATAAGTTTTAAATTTGATAACGGTTTATTGTTGCTTAATAACTGGTTAGTAAATTGAATCCTAATTTATCGTAACTCAATAACCAGGTTTAACTGAAAATATATTAAAAAAAGAGAGCACTAATTAATTCGTGAAGAAAGACTAGCAGATATTAATAAGGGTTTTACTACATTGTGAGCCTTATATATGTAATTTATACTTTGTAAATATTAGTATTATTAATAGTAGTTGTACAGATAAGAGTTTTTTACGAGGTTTATCTTATATTAGAGATGGTAGGTTCAATTTATGACGTCGATTGTCAATAACTGTCATTCAGTGAATTTCAGTATGACAGAAAACATTAATCAAGACAATTAATAATTGAAAATTATATGAGTTTTTCGTAATAAAATTATAATTGAGGATTTTCTGTACTTCGTTTTTATCTCAACACATAGAAAGCCTAATATGAATTATCTGTTCTATAATAATAAAGTAAGACAGTATGTAATATTTTTAAATGCACCATAGGGTTAAAGATATACCGTGTTAAATATTAAATAATTGCAGTAGATGGAATAAACTATAGTCGGATAGCGTAACGAGAACTTGACCAGTAACAAGTAAAACTCCTTTCTTGGGTATACTAAACGATAAACATTTTTTAGAATTTTCAACTTATGTAAGTAATATTACTCATTTATATTATAATAAAATAGTTTCTTACTTGAAAATAAATTATGTATGACAACTGTTTACCTATGAGTATTGAAAATAAAAAATAAATTATAACATAATTTTTGGTATACAGCTTAATATAAAAAATATGTTATTTGTTCATCAACGGGAATGTCTTTCAAGTCACTTGTCGCTTACTAACTAATCATACATGATTTGAGTTTTAGAAATTATATTACGGACTTTGTGATCTGTGATACGTACAAAATGGCCATTTAAAATATTCCCTACTGGCAACAAACGGATGGCAATTACGACGTCTTGAATCTGGCAACAAAAATACAACGCTCAGTGCAATTATCATATGCCATAAAGAGTGAACAATTTTATAATTCTGTTCCGTCTGCAGGAATGCGTAGCAAATAAGACCAACTGACACTAAAATGAGACCAAGTGGCATGTATCTAGTGTAATATGAGGTAGGATATCTCATGAAACGAGTTTTCTTGTAATCAATATACCAACTAACAAATAATATAAGAGCACCGACCGCGACTGGCAGGAGGAAAGCAACAAACGAATGCATGTTCCAAGTGGTTAGCAACGCGATTAATATAGCACCGATGACTTGGAAAAATGCCCTAAACCTAACCCCTATGATACTCATAGCTAGGAGTGTCACCCAAAATGACATAAGTCCACAGTAGAAATCACCAAATTGAAGGAGATTACCACGTATAATACAATAGGCGACCTGAGCTGGCGCATCACAGGCGTGGTAGAATGTGGAAAACACCATAGTGAGTCCATACATGACCCCTTCAAGAATATACAGACGGATAAACGCGACGTATATCGATAATATGAACAGCAAATTACTTAAAGTCAGAAGCAGTACGGAGAGAAGTAAATAAGCTTGGCTGTCTATTCTGGACTCATCTGAACAGTCCCAACCTGAAAAAAAATATACAATTTGAATAAAGAATTAAAATCACACGAAATCGTTATGAAATATAAAATTCCTTACCACCATAGCCGGAAGTACAGCCGCAAAACGACATAACTATACCGCTGAACGTATTGTAACCACAGTTTCCATTGTTGCTGCATTTACCACCGACACACGACTTTGACGACACCGACAGAACCACAGTTGTGTTACATTCATTCACACCTTGCCTTAGAATGTCTGAGAAGTTATCCATAGGAATCTCCTTATGTCCTATCTCTGTCGTGTTCACGTAATACTTGGTAGCGTTGTCTGAGGTGCGACAAGGACAAACCACGCTATCACAGAACAGCTTCAACGTCATGTACCACAAACCACCTTCTGGAAATGGTATTATAACTTTGTCGTAAATGGAATCCGAGTCCGTGCTGTTCAGGACTAGCAACGCCGGTTTGATGACGTCATTGTATTTACATTTACCAGACTCAAGCGGTACTCCCGCCTGGTTGAGCTCCAAGCATATAACCACTTTGAAGAACTGATTATCCTCTGTGAATGCCATCATCGCATCCTTGACCTCTCTCTTGTAACCCATGTAATATTTTATGCTCATCAACAGACTTGCCTCTATCGTTAGACTTCCACCTATGTCTAGGAACTGATTGACCTTGAATCTCAGAGTTTTTATATCATTTGATGTTAGATTGACCAGACTGGTGACGTCAGTTAAATCGGTCGTGGGCAGACCGTAGTCGAAGCCAAAGAATTTATCCTTGTCATCTCTCATTAGATCAACTATGGTCATGGCTTCTTCGTCATTCGTCGCGTACGACTCACAATCTCGGATGTACGTAGTGTTGCCATCAACAACGTCTATGTAAATATAATGGGTAGTTGATGGCTGCGGTAGGAAATTAATGATCTGGTCGTTGGCGGCCGCGGGGAAAGCGCAGTGTAATATGAAATCATTCTCAGTTGGTATTGCATCAGCACGAATTTTCACAGTCAGATTGCTGTATTTGAATTCATTATTAGTGATGTGTAAGTTTAATTTCATCGTATCCAAACTATCGATAGCGCGACATTTGAATAGTAACGGCAGCTGAGAATAATCTATAATTAAATTTTCATAACAATTCATATACGACGTTTGTTCAGCCTTCACTTGGAGATCCGTGTATAAAATTGTACGGCAATTCGCCACCAAACCTGAAAATACATATAAAATACTTATATTATACCCATTTTATTCTTCTTAATAAGTGAAAATGTATCTATAAAAAACTGAGTTTATCTCTATGTATATATTTCAATACATTTTTAAATCAGTAAAGCTATTGTAACCAATTGTATGGACTAGTCAACTAGTGGGTCGGATGCAGCAATCAGATGAATGTGTCGGAACGAGGTCAGCCCAGAGCAATGTACACATTATACACTTGACTGTGATCATGTGACAATCAAAACTAGGAATTGTCACCTGGATTTAAATTTAACTGAATTTGTTAGAAATAATTATGTCTGTAAGGATTTTTATGAATGTTAACATATATTTATGTATTATTAAAAGTAAAAGTTTCCTTGTAACTTAAAAACACACATTTTGTGTGCCTCAGTTTATATTTTGGTTGTAGAAACAGTTAGGATATTTTTATACCTGACTAATAATATTTAATTCCATATTCTACTGTAATGTTAATTATCACAAAAATTAAAATCATATCATGGACCTGATTTTCGCTGCTTGGGACATTTATTTCAATACAGTCTGAAATAGTTCAAGGTTTTTTAAAGATACCAAAATTTATACCTGTGTAGAAAATTAACTGTTTTGTGATTGAGATTATTAATTTCTAAAAAAATATTGTTGGAATAATTGCATTCTTTAGGTTTTTGTTTGCTTAAAAGATCGGCTATGGGACCTTACCTTCTTGTTCAACTTTTTGATTCCTAGGATCTTCCCACTTGACGTACGCCATGGCGTAATAGATACCAGACCTTGGATTGCTGATGGAATATGTGATATTGCTGCCATCGGACATCATCTCCAAGGTCTGGATGCTCTCCCTGTTAGCTGGATTCACGAAGTTCTTTGGGAACTGATAACCGTCTGGATTAACTGCTGGATACGATCCATATTTGATCTGGATGATCACATCTTTGGGGCTGCAGGAGCCTGGAAATAATAAGCGTCGATTTATAAAAAAATAATTGTTTTTAAGCCTATAACCGAGAACATGAAGACAGTGCCGGAACACAAACTAGTGCTGGTGACGTCACAATGTAATTTTCTAATTTTAGTTCAAAGCTGACACGGTTGCGATTTGTAATCGATAAGCCGTCGATGCGTTGAGAAATTTATAATATGTATTAAGTATGGAATATCAAAAGATTTTTCCGCTCTATCTCACCAGGTTTTACAGAAATAACTCCATAAAATAAATATTTCTAAATGCGCAAAAAAACCTTTCCAGAAACCTTTCTAGTTTCTACTAGATGTTTTTTAGGTGGTAGAGCCTAGCTGTCGTCAAATTATTGCAGTTCAAATGTTGGCTGGCTAGATCGCAGAAGTACCACCCTCACACAGAAGATTGGGATGAAGTAGTCTTTAATGGCTGCGTTTCGTCGGATGAGTGAGAGAGCCGGTCGCCCTTTCCTGCCCTTTTCTTCTCCCTCTCCCTCAAATAAGGGTGGTAACGCATCCGCAGAACTATTTTGCGGATGTCCATGGGCGACGGTACTACCTTCATCAGGTAGGCCGTCAGCTCGTTTGCCCACTTCGTCATATAAAAAAAATATAAAAATGTTTTTTATTAAGATAATATTCTTATGATGATCGTGATCATCATCTATGATGATCACGAGCCTACATTTAAATGAAACCATCTCGTCTGTCCGTGGTCACTGTTGCTGTTACGGGTCACCGAAAAAATGTGTAATAAATAGCGTCGTGTATAAGAAAAATAATAATCTGATTATTTTACTTTCATCTTAAAGATAACGTACTAGTTAATTTAATTACTATAAGTATCATTGAAAAAAATATTAATAATACATTTTGTATATATGTGTATGAAATTATAATATCTTATATGAATAAGATATTTTTAACGTGTACCTATTATATCAGATCGTAAGTTCTGTTGTTGAGGTGAAATGGAAATATTATAATGATATTTCTAACACCTCAAAACTTATAAACCGTTAATGTTGAGGTGAATTAAAAACATATAAATATTGCTTAAATTTTATATAAATAGTTTTTTTTACCAATATTAGATTATTTGAATAAATTAAAATTAGTGCTTCAGTAATTCTTATTTGTACTAAATATTACTATAACAATTTTTATTTTCATATTATTTATAAAACAATACATAATATATATATACGTATAACTGTATTTGTGTACATACCTTTACATTGTGACGTCACAAACAAGACGAACAATCGCGGCTCTTTCAGAGTCGAGTAATATTTTTGATAATAATATCCCTTTTAAATATTATATATTAATAGTTTTCCAATTATTCAAATACCTATCAACATACCTAAATAATAAACATAGTGTAATATTTTAAAAGAAGTATGATGTACATATTTTATTTAAATAACATAAAGGCGACTGAATATTTTCATACTAACTAATGCTCAAGATTTCAATACAATTACTTGCAGACCGTTTTAGTTAGTGAAAATTGAGACAAATTAAGTTACGGCAGTTTTAAATCTATTATATCCTTTCCTCATAAAATAAAGCCCAGGTTGCCAGACAGCTCGTGGGACAATTGAGCTGGAAGAAGTACAAGATCAAACGCCCCCGTAAAACCTGATTATCACTTTTCATTTTGGTGGTATCTGACGTCACTGTTTGCAGGTCAGCTTTGTTTGCCAACTTTTCGAGTCTCTATAGACTGCTTATATAGCACTGTTGAGTAAAACCTACACTTTAATATATTTACAACGTTCGTTCCCATTTTATCTCGAAAACATTCACAAGACTAGGTACTCCAATGATGGATATTTCCTGTTTGCAATTATCGTTATTATAAGTGCGTGGGTTTTATCCTCTGATGCAGTATTTTTTTCCTTGAATCTTCGCAGCAAATACATATTCTCGTGATAAATATTCGTTTGATAAAAATTTTGGTCTCTAATTAATATCATATCCCATAACCGCGATACAAGTTCACAGATTATTTTATTGTGGAATTTATAAAATTTATTAAAACTATTGGAGAGAAAATTATCTAAAAAGGATTTTAATATACTTTTGATGGGCACATTTTATTTAGTTTATGTCTGATACTGTTATAGTCTTTTGAGTATATTGATTGACCTTTTGTTTATTTACTCGCTGACTTCTAATGCGGTAGTTCTCTCATTCCTATGCTGCGTGTATTAATTTGATATCTGCTGGGTTTAACCAGACAACCTCGTCATAATTGGAGGTCAAATACAGGTACAGGTATATGTTTTTGAATGACATATTTAAATAGTCCTTTTGTCCTTTCTATTATTCGATTAATTTCGTTGAAAACTTGTCGTACTATTTTTTTATTTAAACTACTTACATTATCCCGTTTGGATACGTGATATACTGGTTCCGTACAATCAGCGAAATTAGTACGTGAATTTAAGATCAGAATGAAACAAAATTCGTTAGTGACATTATATATAAAGTTATCAAAGAAATTAACTTATATATATATTCATTTTAGGTTCAAGGGTTTTTTATTATATATTTACATGTATACTGATTGTAGTAATGCCTTAACCCTACAACACCACCTAGATCGTCTTAATAAAGACAGTGTGCAAATTTTTTCTATAATAATTTGAACCCTCTGTACTAGCTCACAGACTTGACTTTGTCAGCGTCATTTTAAATTTCAAGAATTCGTACCTCTAAGGACACAAAGGTCACTGAAATCGTACTGCTCATAAAATTCTTCTTCTTCTTCTTCTACCTGACAATTTCCCAGTTTTAGCCAGGGTCTGCCTTACAAGTTGTGAATAGTTTTGGCTAATTGTTTTTACGGCCGGCCGCCTGCCTGACATCAACCCTTTTTGGGAATGCATTAATCAGTGATGTCTAAATACTCTTTGAAAGTACATATGACTCGGAAAAATCACATTGGTACTTGCCAGGATCAAACCCGCGCCGTCATGCATGAGAGACGGGCCTTTTAACCACTAGGCCATCACTGACTCAAGTTCTCATAAAATTCGTTACACTAAAATATTTTACAACTTTAAATTAAATTAAGTTATTGCAATAATATATAAAACATAGAAAATTTCATTGTAAATTCTAAAAACTAAAAACTGGAGACTTCTTATTATGTCAATATAGACACATAAATAATTTATTATTCTGTATTTATTATCATTTATTCCTACAAATATTTCGTTGACTCCTTTTATAAGTGATAGAGCCCAGCTGTGGTAAAGTAAATGCGGCTCAAACATGGGCTGGCTCGACAATGGAAGTACCCTCTCACAGAAGATCAGCGTGAAGTAATAGCCAGTCTGTAATAACCACGTTTCGTCCGATGAGTGAGAGAGCCGGTTGTCCTTTCCCTTCTCCCATCGTTTCCTCTCCCTCACCCACAATCAAGTTCGGCAATTCATCTGCACCATCCCTTATGCAGCAGATGCCAGTCTCATTGATTGCATCATTCAGGCAGTCTGCTCGTTAGCCGCCTTTGAAATAAAGAACAAAACCAACGGCATGTCAGACAAGTGAATAGAATACATTGCTCGGATGTGCCACACCTATGTATCCATCTACCTTACGTAACGCCTCCCTCTCATATTGTAAACAATACATTATATACTTTGAATGTACATATTTATATTAAATGAGAAGTTCATGGGAATTTCTTTGGTAATTTTATTTATTTATATACGAATATATAATAATATGTTGCCGTTGTATTCTTTGAATGAACAGTACTAACTCAATGGTATGTACTTGGTACTTGTTTATTAATACATATAACAAGAGTATTACTGTTTCCAATACAGGAAGCGTATCCTAGTTTTGTGATTGGAATCAATAGGAGCATGCTTAGTCCATGTATGAGTCGTCACACTGCATACATACCGTTTGTAGTTTTTCATTCATCTTATTGTTTTTTGGGATAAGTCTTCTTTATTGTATAAATCTTGATTTTCTTTCCTTGTTTCGTTTATCAACTAAATGTAGTTTTTGTCATCAGAAAAATTACCAACTTGAAAGTTTTTATATAGCCCTGTCTCATTTATATCAATTCAGTTTATCACATTGTTTCAAATAAATCTCTTCGTTTTTATCTTCCAAAATAGTGTTAATTGTTATTAAGATTAAACAAACCATACCCGCCGTACATACAGGGATGAAAGATTGGTTTTTTTAGGCACCAAAAGAATGCTCTGTCTTGATACTTTGTATTCTGGCTTCATAGTTAGGATTATGGCAAAGAAGATTATTGGTATCAAGAACGATAAAATAAACTTAAGCAGGGGGGAAACTATACACTGATCTGTGACTTGAAATGACCAGCGAAATATTTTATGGAGAATGGGTATTTCAAAGCTAACATTTTCATCTTGTCTGTTCGTGATCACGGTTGCAAAATTAGCTGAGAAGTAAACGAAACATCGGGAGTATGTAGTTTTAAAAAGAGACGAATCCTCTTAGCACTCAATGGATTCACGTTCACTCAATGGATTCAATGGAGTCCATCGCGTTGCAAGGAGAGGAGCTTCAACAGTGCCTGGGACTTGGGACCCAGGTGTAGGTTTATCTAACGCGCGATAAACGCTTATCTGAACGGTGGTCCAAGCTCCCCACTCTACCTCATTCCAAGAATGAATTAATTTGAGTTCTGGACAGGCCCAACTCTTTTAATAAGTTGTAGAGAGATTTAACTGTTATAAAACAACGCCTAGTATGTCCAAATATATTATTTCAATTCAAATGAATACTCGCGAAATTGTAACACCTCATTATTTATACTAACTTGAAGGAATTTAAGTACAGCTTTTTTTGTAAGGCAGTAGTGATGGTTAAGATGAAGGAAAATGTGTTGAGTGGCAATAGCTGCTAGGACAAGAGAAAAGTAAGGTCTTATTAAGGCCTTTGTGAACCAGTTATAACCATAAGCCGAAAGTACAGGTTAGTTATAAGACATTAGAGATCGAGAATCTGATATCCGAGTAAGACTAATTTCATCTCAGATGATGAGATAAGATGAGATTCAGCTTAATATTTAGTTAGATATAATACTTGGGTATGAAGAACTTCTATAAAAAAAATATTAGCTCACTCTAGATAGTAGTAGTAGTTTATAATATATATATATATATATATATATATATGTTATTTCAATTCAATTAGCCAATCTTGGTCCACTGCTGGACATAGGCCTCTCCCAATTCGCGCCACAATACCCGGTTCAACGCCTTCCGCATCCAGTCCCTTCCAGCGACCTTTTTCAGGTCGTCAGTCCACTTGGCAGGGGGGCGTCCTACCTTACGGTAGCCGAGTCGCGGTCTCCATTCTAGGACTCGTCTGCTCCATCGGTTATCAGTCCTTCGGCAGACATGACCAGCCCATTGCCACCTCAGCAAGCTAATTTTGCGAGCTATGTCGGTTACCTTGGTTCTTTGTCGGATGACCTCATTGCGAACTTTATCCTTCAAAGAAACTCCTAGCATAGCTCGCTCCATAGCCCGCTGTGCGACTTTAAA
>JAAAKD020000098.1:6225633-6238173 GCA_010014825.2 Danaus melanippus
GTGACGGTAACAATATTTAAGAGTTATATCTCGTTTAAAAATAGTGATAAAAGAAAAAAATCTTCTTCGATAATTCAACCATTCTTAAATGGACATAACGTCTTTGAAGTTATCCATAAGTAAGATATCTTTTGGGAAGAATTAATCTAATTAAATAGTTTTATAGAAAAATATGAAAGATTTTTTTTAAAAGGATGGTATAATGAAGATATTTTATTTTACTTAAAAATGTTACGGGTACAAAATTATATTATTAATTGGAATAAAAAATCGAGAACAACGATTAATTTAAATATTTACCTTAGAAAATTCAAAGTTTTCTACAGATTTGACTTCTGGACACTTAGAATCAAAGATTACATTAGCATAAGCTGTTGAAAATAGAGTCAAAAGAAGTAGGGTGTACATCGTGACTGGAGTATTGATCTGAGTTTAAACTGGACACCGTTTTTAGTTTTTATTCTCATTCACTGGTCAAAGATCATGACGCTATCGTAAATTCAAACTATTTACTTCTCGAATTTGTCGATTAAATAAATACTTTTATGTAAACATGATTGCATTTGTTTATAATAATATAACAAATACACTCACTGACTTCACTTTTTAATTTTTAAAATATTCATTGGTAACAATGAATTATTCCATAGGACTTATTTTTTTAAATATACATTTAAGATAACTAAAATGGCTTATTAAGTTATATTCTACACTGTTTCTACAGGATATTCGTCAGTCTAAGTGGTTAGGTCTAGTTGTACATATTTTGACATACAGGCTGGTTTGAACGGTGAAGTACCAGTCTGTCATAGAACATAAACGTGAAATTGAAGATAGATTTTTCTGTTTTTATATGTATTTTTCTGTTGTATAGATATGAAAGACCGGAGAGGAATCAAGTCAGAAATACAAGTGTTATGAGACGTGTTACTCATCCTCAAAACTTTTTCCGATGGAGATTTGATGAATATTCAGTAAACTTGGATCAATCTTTATTTAAACTATTATAATTAGGGACTAAAGTTGAGCGCAAATTTCACCTCCAGTCTGAGGTATTACTTTTTGTAAATTTTTTCTTGACCTTGCATCAACAACTAAGAAAAAAGAGGTCATTGACTCTTTGAACATCTTTAGACGAGGGTGGCTGCTATTGTAACCATTTTCATTTACAAATTTAAGCAAACAGAGGTCTCCTAATAGTTAATTCGCCAAGTAATACGCTATGAGCATTGACAGCAAATTTAATGAGTTTTACCGTTCACGACTAAGCAGTCGGATAGTAAGTTCCTTTTTTTGGCATAAGACTTGGTCGATACTAAGTGCGGAACTCGGGCTTATTCAATTTTACATACGCCATTATACTGGTTTTACAGCCTACGCTGCTTTTATTAGGTACTTACAAATGAAATGGGCGTTTTTTCGTACTAGCCACTTTACAAAGTGAAAAAATTGAAATATCCCGTTATTTAAGAGCATGAGTTCCACCGTTAATAGTGTGTCTGGTGGCTGTGAAGGAAAAAGTTGTCAGGAAACTTGGACTTATAATTTCAAATTATAAGTTTGAAATCGCCAATACGCCTTGAGCAGGAGCTGTTATTCTTTAACCTTCCCCGTGTAAGATGAGCTTTTGGCTAATCCCCGTGTAAGATGAGGATGATGGTGGTGGTAGTTTGGAAAAGAAAAAAGTGATCCTTTGTGGTTCCAAGGTTTTCTTTATGGAAATTTCGACTTGCAAAATAAGTCCCCTAGGCAGCCAGAGTCCAAGGTTGATAATTAAAACATTGAAGGTTATTGTGGAATCAAATCCATTGAAAACTATGTGTGAGTTAGCTGCAGGATGTTAGTGACAAAATTGTTTGAAGCCACTTGAAGCCCATTGGGACATCAATTAACGGGAAAAATCTACAGACGCGTATAGCATGCTGCCTTACATTAGTCAACCGGCATAATAATGAAGGGAATTTAACTCGATGTAATGGAAAATTAATCTTTTATGATGATTGGAAAAACTCATAAATGGCTGAACCCTGGCGCATCAACCAAATTCTGTCCCAAGCGAAAATTGAGTCCAAAAAAGTTATTTGTGATTGTTTGGTGGACTAGTGCCGATTTGTCCACTTCAACTCTCTTAAATCGTGCCAGACGATTGGTGAAGATGTGCATTAACAACAATTGCAAACCATAATGGAAAAGCTAGTGGGTAAACAATCGAGGCTGGTTTATCGCGGTAAACCACTGCTCTTTCAAGATAATGCTAGACAACACACTGAACAATATACTGTTACCAAATTGGAAGAACCTTAATTAGAATATTGAACATCCACCTTACTCCATAGACTTTTCTTCAACTGATTGTTATCTTTTTGAAATTTGGACAACTTCTTGCATAATCTCATATATACTTTGCTTGTCATAAGTTTTCCTGTCAAAGAAGTCCTTTAATAAATGAAAACTGTATTTTTTTTTAATCCGAGAAATGCAAAGTCATGGTCAGAGTTTGCTATTTCGTACACTGTCACACAATTGTGTTCACTTTACAAGACATAGTTTTCTTTATATTATCGCCTCTGGTCCTGGCTCTCTCAACACCAGTGTACAAACGCTGGACAAATTTGAATTCTCGATTATCATACTTGTTCTTGGAGTCCTGAGGTCATTCTGCACATCCAATCAAAGTTGATGCGTTGAAGAAAATTTAGGCTGATTGAAGACATTTTCTTCTTCTATCATGTATTGAATGACTACAACATTTTTAGAAGGAATTTTGGTAGTTGTCTTCCAAACTCATGGGTCTAAGTAGAGTGGTTTAGTCCTTCAGGTTGCTTTATCCAATAATCGCTCGAAAGGTAAGGATAGTGGAAGAAGTAAAAAATATATGGACAATTTTTCCTAGCTTGAATCAAACACCAGTTATATCATTATTTTTCTATTCCATTCCTATTTATCTCACTATCTAAATAGATATGTTTACGTCCTTGTGATAACTAAATATCACCATATTATCTTTAAATAATTAAGTCATGACAACATTACAATTACACAATAAATTTTAAGTCGATATAAAAATAACCTTTTTTGATTGTTAACGACAGATTACCTTAGATTTTTTTTTGGTATACCAGGATATTTTGTGATAGTAATACGACTTACAGGTCAACTGATGATAAAACTTATTTACCGATTCGTACATATAAATGCACATAGTATTAAGATAATAGTTTAATTTATAATAACCTTTCTTGATATCTTACTATTTTTACCTCCGTTATTAAAGTTTTAATTTATTTCAAATATATTTAAATGATACCATTATTGTAAGTATTATGTATTTTTCTTAGCAACTAAAACAAATTAATTTAATATTTAGAGATGTGTATATAAGTTTGGAATTTTATAGGTCACGATTTTTGGTTTTATGGTACCTATGTATGTATATTTAACGTCTAAAAATCGAATTGAGCCATTCTAAAAGAAATATAATCATTTTTATCTTATCGTCTTGGTTTTTTCATAGTTACCATCCCGTAAAACAAATGTATCATTATACATTTAGTAGTTTAAACATAAAAATATATTGTTCTGATATTTTTAAGAAGACATAGTTAAGCTATGCAGACGTATATAAATTATTTTAACATGGATGGAGTTGGCACTGATTGATAAAATATCAAAATTAGGAAGTTTACTTTGTACTTTGATTCAGTTTTCAAATGTAAATAATTTGAAGACGTTAATAAGGTGATAATAATCAAAAAATATACATTACAAAATAATATCCAATGTATTAATAATACTAAGATTATCAGATTTACTACGCGTTTATTATTATTTTAAAATACCTACTCCCGATTTTACGGTTACTTTACAGCAACCGTGATCATCGGCAGTCGAGATAAAAATGCCAAACAATCGTAGTTTTAATAAAATAAATACACGCCAATTCTTAGATATCAATATTCAACATCATTTTGTTCGATGCAAATCTGAATTAGTTTTAGTTAATTACGCATGAGGTCTCGGGCCAGAAGAATTTATCGTAGTGAAGAAATTCAGATTCTTTCACGAAGCTCTCAACTTTAGCTTTTATGGCAGGACTTAAACTTTTGCTCCTAGACATTATCCAAGCCAAGTCTGAAAGGAAAATAAATTGATTTAAACCACCTTAATCACAAAATGATGTATGTATGTAATGAAAGTGTATTGTACAGAGTGTCATTTTACCTTGGCGGGATTTCTTCTCTTCATCATATTTGCACTTGTAAGCAATAGCATAATTATCATAGTCAATATCCAATATGAAAATATTAGACTCGATTTTAGTGCCTAAAAAGAAATACATAATCAATCTTTTGGTGACAGGGAAAATCATAAATATTGTATACAAATACTCACTTCCATATGATTGGGATAAGAAAACTTTTCCAGAGTTTCCAGCGTCTACTGCTAATCTCATGATACCGTCTAGTTCATATTTTTTGTCATCTTTAACAAGAGAACTCTTAACTATGGCATGGTCTCCCATCCAACTGTAAATGCCATTTACACATTTGGAATCCTTTTCACCATCACTAGGGTACCTTGCAATTTCATGCCATACACCTTTTCCGAACTATGGTTAATGAAAATTTTATATAATGAAATGTTAATGTTAATGTCTGTGTAGAATGTGATCAACATTACATACGCTACTAGGTTATTAGTCAAACATATTAGAATACTATATAAATGTGTGACAGCAATAATTTTTTTAAAGTCATGCATATTTTTTAAGCCATAAAAAAAAAACAAAATTCTAGAAAGTGCTATTCGACCTATAAGGTATAAATAAACTTAACTAAACCTCCATAAAAACATTTTTTTTTGTTGTAGAAGTATTATATTTTATTCGGAATTGTTACGGGGTATTCATTTTAGGAGTCATTTAAAGAATAAATCAATAATAATAATTGATTTTAATGATTACCTTGGAAATGTCGAAGTTCTCCACAGGTTTGATTTCTGGACAGTTAGAATCAAAGTATACATTAGCGTAAGCAGTTGAAAATAGAGTAAGAAGAAGTAAGGCAAACATTTTGGCTGGAGTAATGATACGTGTATGAACTAAAAGCCGCCCTCAGTACAGTTTATATTGTCAAAATTCTCTGGTCAAAGATCATGACGTTATCTCAAATATAATTTATTATATTCTATTTAAATTTATACATTACATCAGAGTGTTGCCAAAACAAAAACTGTTATTTAAACATGACTACATTCATTTAAAAAAATAAGAAAAAAAATCCTGTCTTCGCTCCCTCTGATCTTTATTACAGGCATTGCTATATCATTTAAGTCTATATTCAATTTTCTGCTATTACAAATTATAGTCTACGCTATTCAAGGTTGTTGTTCAGTCCAGGTGATTAGGCCTAAACTTATTTTTTTTTGTGGGTCGCTTCTTAAAGATTTTTTACCACACCTCCACTCTCAGCTCTTTCAACGCCAAAGATATAATAACAATAATAATAATAATAACAATCTTTTATTTCGACCAGTCTGATCATATTTACAAAATTGTTAGTAAAATGCACTCCTTAACCTATTGTTAGTAAAACTACATAACTTAAAATTATAGTTTCATAGTACCTTCCTGACATGCTTTGTTTGTGAGTACATGGACAATACTGCAATGGTTCAAGTACTGACAATCAAACCTGTCAGAAAACGCCTTAAGGATGCTGTTAAAACTGGCTTGAACCCTACGCAACAGTGATGTACACCGTTTACGCATGGTTGCGTAAAAGCAGTCCACATTCGCCTCGGCGAACATCCCAGACGCGCTGCAGAATCGAGGCAACCCCATCAGCAACCTAAAAGCGTTGTTGTACTGCACACGTAAGGCGTTGAACTGGTTTTGCGAATAATCAATCCACACGCTGCTCGTGTAGAAGGATGTACAGAAGGCTCTAAAGAGAGTTATTTTAACAGGTGTGGTACAACGAGCAAACCTGCGTGCGATCATGTTCACTTTAACAGACAACGCCCTGCGTTCTCGCTCGATGTCTGCATCGTCCTTCAGGTCACAGGAAAGCACATGCCCTAGATATTTAAATTGATTTACCCTGTTCAATGGGGCGCCGTCTAGTTTTATCGACGGTTTAGTTGAGGGCAGTACTTTTCCCTTAGCCTTGAATATATGGTCATATTCGCTTTTACGTACATTATAGACAAGACCATATAGCACAGAAGCGGTAAATTAGAATTACTATCGATAGAGGTCACCCTCTTTGTTTTGTTATGATCTGTTGAAGTTAAATTAGGCTTAAAAAGGATAATGTATTTTTCTTCTATCTTATATTGAATTACTACAACATTTTTGGAAAGAATTTTAGAAGTTTATCTTCCAAAATAACTTTCACAAGATGCTTCATCATGTAATAAAACGAAAGGTAAAGCTAGTGAAAGAAGCAAAGGAAATTCGGACCGTTTTTATCAGTGTGGCAATTTTTTTCTAAGCTAAAATCGGAAAAAAAATATCATTCCTTGATAATTGCTTAAATTCCTTATCATTTATTGTTTATATCATTATCTACTTAGATATGAATTCGACCTTGTGATAACTAAATATCACCATTTTATCTTTAACTGATCAAGTCATGACAACTATACAATTGCATAGTAAATTTTAAATCGAAACCAAATTACCCTTTTTGTCTTGTTTTTTTTTGATATAAGTCAACGGGACGGTCGTGTGTTGAATACTGCTATCATCATCGGGCTTGGGCTCAGTGGAGAGACGGGCAAGAAGGTCTATTGATGACCTCAGCTCTGTTAGATCCAATCTAGTCAATCACGAGTACAGATGACAGGTAGGTAGCCTCTAGGTATTCTACAAAATAAAGGATAAACACTGAAGAGTGTACACAATTATTCGTGATAGTGAAATGACTTACAAGTTAACTGATGATAAAACTTATTTACCAATTCGTACATACATTTATATGAGCATGGTATTAAGATAATAGTTTAATCTATAGTCACCGACCTTGACATCTCATTATTTTTACTTTCAGTATTACATTTTAGTTTTTATTTTCAAATATTTATTAAAAATATATTAAACTCTCATGTTATATGGGGTGTCAAATCTTTGAGTTACTATTATATATTAAATTAATATATAGATATATGTATTTTAATTATTTTTTTTATTAATCTTTAATAAATTACTACAACTTCATTAAGAACTTGTTGTTATACAAAATACTGGTGTTATTTGAAGTTTTATAGTTTTTATTAGAATTTATTAACAAAATGAAAACTTCTTTAAGCGCGTTTATCCTTTTATACGTCAACATTTTTCTTATGTTATCTCTATTTGACGTCTAAAAACAGATACCCCAGTTCTAAAAAAAATAAACCAGTGTGCTTTAGACCACACGACTGAAGTAAAACTTTTTTCGAATCATCTATATATATATGTCGGAGCGTCAGGAGGATGCCTCATGGCGGTCTTGGCTTTTCATACCTATCATGGGCTTTGTAACGATTGGAACTCATAAATAAAAGCACAATTGTACTATCCAATATCTTATTACACGGTTTATTTACAACTGTATTTAAAATCAAATTCAAATAATAAGATAAAAATAGATTATGAGTCAATACGTTTGACGGTTGCCCATAGCGTAATCGCCGTCCTCACTCTCAGTGACAATAACTACCCTATTCAGCACTGGCCGCTCATAATTTTTATGAAACAAATCAACTGAATTCCCTTAGAAGATTATTATTAAATTAGTCGCTTCCACTTCTACCGCGTACGAATCCACGACGAACCTATTTCGAGTGAGCTCGTAATACTTGTTGACCTTGATGGCATGATCTTTGGGGATGTTGGTTTCCCAAGGAACCGTAAGCTCTATCATCACAACGCGATTTAAAATTCGCAAATACAAAAATATCCTGTCTGGAAGCCGACGCACAAATATCCTCGGGGATTTTGTATTGTTTTGCATACGTGTCCATCATGTCAGTCCAATCCGAAGCCGCTTTAAGGATGGAGTAAGGCTTGACGCTTGATTTTGTAGCCCTCGTGCCATCTCTCACAAAACCTTCTGATCGCTCGTCAGTGGTTATTTTCCTTTGCGGTCTGGCTACCGAGAGACTAACAACTTCACGTATGATTTCTAGAACCCTATCGTGACGACGCAAGTATTGACCGCTGTCCAGGAGACTTTACATCCCACCAGCAAATGTTTAGCAGTTCCAACTGCCTTTCCTAGCTATAGCAAGTATTTTTGGTACCTTTACCCCATCTTACTAAATTACTCTGATCTGGGAGAGTCATCTGGAAAGCATTGAGATAGAATTTAAGCAATGCTGGCGACCAATCATGAATTAAGGTGCGCCATTTTAGTGCTAATGGTATGCAAATATTTCCTATGTCTAACCACTCGTTATAAATCATGCACTGGCTATGAAAGGAAGGGAGAAAGAAAATATGCGCACGCACTGCTCTTTCCCTTGCCCGTACATTAATATACGAACCTTTTTTCAGGCCTTTAATCTGATCCAAGTATTGCAGGGTAGTTTTAATATTATCAACATTTACTAATAAATCATCCTCTTGTACACGTACACATAACAGGTTAAATAAGTTAATAGTGATTAATTTTATATAGTTTATCCATTTTTTCTTTCTGAAACACAATTACCATCCATCCATTGATTCATCCATCCATCCATCCATTATAATAATAACGATGAGGAAGATGATGATAATGATGATGTTCCATGAACCATAACACTCTTACTATCTATCTTCACCTAACTTATATCTCCCTCTCACTTTCATTCGCCTCGCTTGATCACACTTTTCGTAACGCTTTCATAATCTTACTTCCAAGCGTACGTAAAGAAGTTTTACTGCAAAATATTTACAAATTAATATGTTTTCGCTTATCGTGATAGTTTTTTCATAGTAACAATCGCGTCAAAACATATAATAGTAGGTTAATAATTTATACTATAAAACTAAGCTGTAAAGTTTTGGCAGCAATGCTTTAAAAACAAAAGTTATTCTACTGATATGTTTACTCAAAAAGATAAATTAAAACATATTTAGCAATAAATACCTCAACAATGTAACTTGTATTTACACAGCACTTTTTTGAAATTAATTTTGAGATATATTTTTTTAACCATAAACATTTTAATGAGGTTTAAGATTTTCGCGAGTTTTATTTATTTAAATGAAACTAATATTTTCGGATTATACTACGCGACTTTACTTTTTTGTTAAAAACTACTTACTCCCTATGTTTCGGCTACTTTACAGCAACCGTGATCATGGGCAGACGAGATGTGAATGCCCGTGATCAGGGTTGCTGTAAAATAGAATGCATTTTTGAAGACAATTTATAAAAAGAAATAACAAATAAAACAACAAAGTAGGACAATATTCTTATTATTTTATACGCGTTTGTTATCAGAATCAGAACGATTTGGTTAGATTCACATACGTGACATTTAGCTGTGATTCTTGCAGTCGCTTTCAGGCCAAATCAATTTGTCATAGTCAAGAAATGAGGAAGCTTTCATGAAGTTCTCAACTTTAGCTTTGATGTCAGAGCTCATCGGTAAATTCCGGGAGGCGACCCAAAGGAAATCTAAAAGCCGTATTTATTTATTAGAGAAAATTTGACTAAATTTTGAGGAGGTAATTGTATGCATATATTAAAATATTTTATTTGGTTTAAACTGCGTATATTTTTTTATTAATCTATTGTTACCTTGACGTGATTTCTTTTCTTCATCATATTTGCAGCTGTAAGCTATGGAATAGTTTTCGTAATCGCTGTCCAAAAGATATACGATATTTTCGATTTTCATGCCTTGAAAAAGATATTGTAGTTAAGATAAAAAATATACTGATACTTTTTTTTAATGTCAATACTTACTGTCATAGTGAAGGTCAGATATAAGTTTTCGACCATTCTCTGCTTGTTTAATTGTTCCCTCTAATTGATATTCTTTACCGTCTCTCATTAAGAAAGTCTTTACCTCGGCATAGTCGCCCTTGAAAGTGTAGATGCTACGAATACATTTGGAACCCTTCTCGTTGTCATTGGGGTACCTCGCCGCTTCGAACCATTCACTCTCTCCGTACTGTTAATGAACAAATAAATATTATTTTATGACTAACATATATGTTTCCGATAACTTTAGTACTTTCATTTTAAGATGGAAAACAGAATAACCAAGAGAATGATAGGAGATAATTATCTTTTCTAAATGACATCACTTCTGAACTAAGATATTAATAATATATTTGGTTTTATAGTTAAATAAATGAACAAGAAGAAATGAATATATACTTAAAAGTCTTAGTAGATTATTGCAAAAGGTTACAACAATCTGATACACATAAATAAAACTTCAAAAACCATTAACAGAATTTTTTACCTTAGTAAATCTCAAGTTGTCCATTGATTTGACTTCCGGACATTTTGAATCGTAGAATACACCAGCGTAAGCAGTGGAAATCAGAGACAAAATCAGTATCGCAAACATTTTGACAGTTGTATGCATTTGATTATTGTGAGACGATTTGCTACACCAGTTATATACATAAAATTCTCAGGTCGAAGATCAAGATGTTATCACAAATAAAACAGTTAATTTCTCTAATAAATATATAATAATTTATATTAGCTTAATAAAATATATAAACAGACAACTTATATTTTTTCAATTTATAATTTTTTTAATTTTAAAATAATAATAGAATATAAACCACCCAAGGCAAAGCCTTAAATGTAACTGAGTTACGACGTTCCGGGACTGTCAGATTCGAATCCTGCTGCTTGTATTTCGGGACATAAAATATTCGATATAGTTCGTACTCATGTTTTTATCAACGCACCATTATCTCATATTAGTAAAAAGATAATTCCATGGTTTGAAATATAACTGAGTAAAGACGACGAAATGACTTATGCTACTATATTAGAAATTATAATATTACAAAGGCAGATGAAATACAAATACACACATTTCCATTTTAAAATTCTGACTATTCCGTTTAAGTGGATCTGAATATTTACATAATTGAATTGAAATTTTAGATTTATATCATCTTCTCATTTATTCTCTCCAAATAGGTAAAGATTGGACCAAGATCAACCTTGGAATAGTAAAATACCACCATGTCATGATGTTACACGAGGGAATTATTAAGTTTAATCAAGAATTCTCTTGTTTTGATTGCTCACAGACAGATTACTTTTATTTTTTGCCCTTAAAGCATTTTACGATAATGGAATGACAGACGGGTCAAGCGATGATGCAAACACATTAATTAACCGACACGTACACTACCCACAACTTCATTTCCATTTTCCAACTGATGGAACGACAGCAAACACTATCCAGTCGAAATAAAAACGAAATGTTAGCGATAGATTACCTTTAATTTTTTTTATACCTGGACATTTCCTGATAGTGAAATGACTTACAAGTTAACTGATGATAAAACTTATTTAAAAAATTGGTACACACATTTATATGCCCATGGTATTAAGATAATAGTTTAATCTATAGTCACCGACCTTGACATCTCATTATTTTTACTTTCAGTATTACATTTTAGTTTTTATTATCAAATATTTATTAAAAAATATATTAAACTCTCATGTTATATGGGGTGTCAAATGTTTTAGTTACTATTATATATTAAATTAATATATAGATATATGTATTTTAATTTGTTTTTTATTTATCTTTAACAAATTACTACAACTTCATTAAGAACTTGTTGTTATACAAAATACTGGTGTTATTTGAAGTTTTATAGTTTTTATTAGAATTTATTAACAAAAAGAAAACTTCTTTAAGCGCGTTTATCCTTTTATAGGCCAACATTTTTCTTATGTGTCTATATTTGATGTTTAAAGTCCACACGACTGAAGTAAAACTTTTTTCGCACCATATTATATTTATATGCATATATTTATATATGTATAATATGTATAATATAGACATATATATACATATATATCATGGACTGGCTATGAAAGGAAGCGAGAAAGAAAATGTGCTTGCACTGCTCTCTTCCTTGTCCGTACATTAATATGATCCAAGTATTGAAGGGTAGTTTTAATAGTATCAACATTAACTAATATTTCATCCTTTATACACATACACATAACAGGTTAAATAAGTTAATTATGATTAATTTTATATAGTTTATCCATTTTTTTTTCTAAAACAGAATTACCAATCATCCGTCCATGCATCCATCCATTGATCCATCCGTCCATTATAATAATAACGATGTGCAAGATAATAATAATTATGATGATCCGTGCACCATAACATTCTAACTATCTATCTTCACCTAACTTATATCTCCCTCTCACTTTCATTCGCTTTGCTTGATCACACTTTTCGTAACGCTTTCATAATCTTACTTCCAAGCGTACGTAAAGAAGTTTTACTTCAAAACATTTACAAATTAATATGTTTTCGCTTATCGTGATAGTTTTTTCATAGTAACAA
>JAAAKD020000098.1:6268073-6280094 GCA_010014825.2 Danaus melanippus
TATATTACCTTGATTAATCTATGTAATACATGTGTGTGTAGTCAAAGGTTTGACAGGACCAGAGAAGCCTGTGATTTAAAAAAAAATTAACCGCATATACGACTGGAATAAATTGAGTTAAGCTTTGTTTCTTTATAACTCTATATAACTCCAACAATTACAATGATACTTAGAGTTTTCAAAAATTTTTTGAGAGACTGTTATATTTTGTATAAAATTCACTAATATTTTTAAATCTGCAAATTTGGATATAAATGAAACAATAAAGAAAGAGAATAATATAATTATGATATAAAAATAGAGACCAGTTTATATAAAAATCACTGATTTGTTTATTATGAAAAAGTATTTGTATGGAATGTAATTCTAAAGTAAATATTGTAAGAAATTAGTTTAAAACTAAAAATACTGTATATATAATATCATATAAAGTTTAATCTGTGTTAATTACTATGGAATTTTTTGACGTTGCTTTTAAAACATCACAAACATACCTATAAACCAAAACAGTGGACTGCGAAGTGGGGTTGTCGACAAAAAAGTGAAAGGATATTTAAAAATGCTATAAAATCACTCGGAATACCATTTTTTTTTATTTGCTAGTTAAAAAATAACTGGCAAAGAAGCTAAAAGAGAATGAGCATATTTCTACAGGAATTTTATGTTGTTTTTTATTTAAATAAATGATCGTTTATATTTTTTGGTATTTCTTTAATATATAGTTGAATATGATTTATACGAGGCTGCATGTTACTTGCAAAAGTGCGTATTTTTCTCTGAAAAAGGATAACATCTGCTAGCAAGTTTTAAGTAATATCTATGTACATAGTTTGACTCGACGAGACCATACTCGTTCTAAACTAGGGTTTCCTGTTTTCAAACCTTTCCAATTTCCAACGTACATATAAGTTTCTAGCCATATGGCCTAGGTATGTGAAATATTCCGAACAGAGTTTTGTTTTCTTCGGTTTTAAAAAAAATAAATAAAAAATAAGACCAAAAACTATATATTTTTTAAAAGAACACCTGTTTTTGCCTGCGTAATGATAGTAAGGGTAAGGTCATTCAAAATATGTTAAGAAATAAACATGATGTTTTTTAATTTTTTGAATAGCATACAAAATAGTTACAAGGAACAAAATGAATATAAAAATTAAGTGCATAATAAGTGGACGATTCATGAAACCGCGTAACTATATTCGTCATAACTGTTTAAGTCATTAAAACATTCAATTTAATAGTTTCATTTAATAATCAAATTTATATATGAAAAAAGACAAAAAGCACAATTTTACTGACAATAAAAGCAAATAAATCAACTTACTCGGCATTTATTAATTTGATCCAGATTAAATCTTTATCTTTTACCTTTAACTCACCTTTACCTTACTGACTTTTTAAAAGAAAATTAGTGTAAAATTTTATGTAAATTGATATGAAGCGTTTATACCAGAATTCTCCAGGGAACATCTAATTAATGTAGAGCAAACCAGAACCAGTGTAGCTTGATGAGCCTGGTCCAAGAAAACGTCGTGCAGAAACTCGTTCTGAGGTAGATTGAAACGACATTGTATTATTTTACATGATTCGCTCTTATTACCACTTTAATGATGAATTAACTTTCAAAAATTATGGATTGATTTACGTTGTGTTTTTCGGAATATTTTTTTAGCTTTTATAATTACTCAGAATATTTTCTGATAAAATCAACACTTATCCGTTTATCTCTACCGTCGCTAATTATAAGACGATGCATTTATTTGAATGCGATAACTTTAACCCATAAATATAATTGTTTTTTATTCTATAACTCAAGAAAGGCTTAGTTCAGTATTATATCTTAAAAGATATTTCAAACTTTCGATGCTAACAGATGCTTGTTAATCGTAACAGTTGGTTGGATGCTTGTTAATCGTAAGGAATGAAATAAAAAATAAAAAAGGGGGAGAAACAGGAATGATAGATATAGACCTGTTGGCGATCTCAGCGCTTGTTTTTTAGCTTCACGCAGATCTTCTATTCGAATGTGGTCTTACCCGATCGAGAAAGACTACAATAAAGTTATCATTAAATATTTGAATCTTATCATTTGTTAGGTACTTTTTTTGTACTGCGTGAATGTGTCTAGATACACGTAAATCGTACAATCTAATTGCTCATACGATGTCTGGGTCTTATCTTATGTAATTTAAATTCCTTACTTTGTTAGTAATTGTATTGTATACAATATTAAACACTTTTCTGTTATAAATAAATATTGTTTACGCTTGCTCACATCAATCATATTATTTGTCGTGATATTATTGCAGTATTACTGATTTGAATCGTAATGGTCTAAACGATAAAAATCAATAAGAAAATAATAGAAAAGAATTTTTTTTGTAAAAAAATACTGAGTTATGATCAAATATATTATTATAGAATACTTTAAAATGCTGTAACAGTTATTTATTTTATTTTTATGCCTTAATTTTTTTAAACATCGATGAATATACGAACTCTGCATTCATAAAATTAATTTATATTCTTGATTAATATATGTTTATTTTTTGATTATGAATAAAAAAATCCTTTCGTTGGTATTTTTTACCCATTTCTGTTTTTGATTTTGGTATGATGATTGAGACATTATTTCTCAGGAAGATAGACAATTAAGAAAATCATCATACAGTTGATTCTTTAAGCTAGGCTCTTAAGTGCTCATTTTTCAAAAAGTTTTAAGTAAAGTAACAGTATAAGTATGTAATCTCTTGTCAGAGACAGGAAAATAAAATAAAGTTTTTAATGAGAAAAGTTACTGTATGAAGGAAGCCACTATATTAATAGATCATATAACTACATTAATAGCTATGGAAATGTTTTTGGTGCGTTGCAAATATTAGGATATTTTTCTTTCAATTCTATTCACTTATTATAATACATATGTATTCTTCTTCTACCTGGCAATTTTCCAGCTTTAGCCAGGGTCTGTCTTACATGTTTTGAATAGTTTTAGCTAATTGTAAGTATTTTACGACCGGCCGCCTGCCTGACATCAACTCTCTTTGGGAATGCATTAATCAGTGATGTCTAAATACTCTTAGAAAGTACATATGACTAGATAAAATCACATTGGCACTTGCCAGGATCGAACCCGCGCCCTCATGCATGAGATGCGGGCCTTTTAACCACTAGGCCACCACTGACTTATAATACATTTGTATTTTAAACATCAAATGTTTAGTTATTGGTTCAAATGGTTACAACCACCGAAGTTATTAAATATAACTACAAACATCGGGTTAATAACAACTAAATTATTTAATTACTTTAGATTTTAGACAATACTTTTGCTAAAATAGAGGTTTTGCTGATTAGTGTTTAACAAATTATCTAGAAATAATTTCGTAAAATTTAAGATAGATATACTCTATTAATTAAAATAGTATATGAAAGTCTCTCTTAACTTTTGGGCAACAGCCAATGTTTTTTCGAGTTTTTCTCCGAGTAATTACAATATTCCTATCTAAGAGGAGACAAATTAGAAGTTACTTCGATACAGTAATAATTTTTTTTTGTGAGCATGTTAGAAAAGCATGTACGTTAGAAAGTATTATTGTCAACAAATAATAAGTCAAAGTAAAAAATAGATTTTCACTATGACTGAATATACAATGATATAAGATACATACATATGTGTAGTGGGATAAAGGCTGAAGTACAAATCTACATATTAGAAATAGACATTTAGATATTTAAATTGCACCAAAGCTTATTTAAATATAATATTAAAATTTAATAATGCAAAAAAAGGTTATTTCGTAAAAGAATTTTATTGAAAATTATTCATCTTCTGAATATTATATTGCATTATATTGTGTTGTAATAATAAATCAATATCATACCGTAAATAAGATATTAATAAACAATAAAATAAAATATTACTTCACTATCTAAATGGGTTGGAACCCCGGCAAGTACCAATGTGATTTTTCCGAGTCATATGTACTTTCTAAGAGTATTTAGACACCACTGACATACGGTGAGGGAAAATATCGTGAAGAAACCTGGACTTATAATTTCCCAATTATAAGTTTGAAATCACCAACCCGTCTTGAGCAAGCGTGGTCAATAACGCTCAAATCTTCTCCATGTTAGAAGAGGCCTATGCTCAACAGTGGGCTCTGATAGGCTTAAATTTATTATTATTTTTTTATCTAAATTGGTTAGATTAAATATAAAATGAAATGTACTTGAGCTAAATTGGAAAATATGTACAATTTTAATTCGCTTTAAACTGCGATGCTGACGGCTCCATTGGCTGGTATCTAGAACACTTGTCAAACTTACTATCGAAAGGATAGGGAATTATTGCGATATATATAAGGGGTTTGAAATCAATTCGCATAACAATTATTGAAGCAAACAAATTAATTGATTAAACAATATATGTTGTTCACTAGGAAATGTTATTTTAAATATTAATACATTTTATTCATACGACAAATAAATTCTAAAATCCAGTTACAGTATCGTATACTTATGTTAATGTAATGATCTTCTTTACTATGTCCATATTTATTAATTTACATTTTTTTCTTATAATTCTGAATGATTCTTCCTAAGACAATAAAACGTGCCTTCACTAAGTTGAGTGGTCAGACGCAGATGTTAAATAATTTCCACTTGAATAATCAAATTGTAATCTGGTCAAATAAAACAAATGTGCTCATAATATATTTTTTAACAATTTTGTTACCAGAAGTTGCTCGTAAAGAAATCGGTTTCGTATTTATTAGAATATGCACATGAGCTGTCTGAGAAGTCTTTAAGAACAAATGACTGGCGATGTTCAGCTAACTCACTGTATTTAGACAGAACGTTCTCAACATTTTTCAGCGTTTCATCTTGTAACTTTTCCTTTTTGCGAGATAGAACCCAAGTGAATACTGTAAAAGATAAACTTATTATTAATTCTTCTTACATATTTAATTTTTAAATGCACTTGTAAGTCAAGTTCCCTATATTGAATATCAGTGTTAGACGTGCTGGTATAACTCATTAACGCTCATGTTGCAAAAATTTATTCCATTTAAATATATTCATACGAATAGTTTTGGCAATACAGCGTCTCGAAACAGATGTATTTTTTATTTACCGTAATGGGTCCTTTGCTTTTTCTTCAAAGTCTTACAAGTGTAGGCGATTGCATATCCATTGTAGTCCGTTGATAATATAAAAAAAGGAAACTGCAGCACTTTATCTGAAAAGATACTAAATTGTTAAAATATATCTTCATTCAATAGAATTATAAAAAGACTTTCAAAAACTGATCTTGAATAAATAATAGTTATTTAAGAAATAATAAATATTTTTTTCAGAAGAAGAAGGCCTGAAAATAGTTTTACAAATATTTGATATGCTTTTTATTTGGAATATATTTTAAGACTCTTAAGAAGTCGGTTGATAGCATTTTTTTTTCCTTTTCAAAACTTAAGGAACATACCTCCGTCTTCATGACTGACAATGAATTGTGCTTTTGTACCAGCATCAAAAGTTGGGTCTACTCTAGCAAAATACGACTTTTGTGTACGGTTGCCCTGGTCAATATCAACGTATGTCTCCCTGAGGGTATAGCCAAGGTTATCCTCTTGGAAGTTGAGAGAAGCGCAGTCGTATATGCTCCGACCATCACTCGCATAGCTGGCTACGTTGTACCAAACGCCTGAAAACTTTGATTTTTGCTTTTCAATAGACACCTAATTGATGTCTTACGTAAAAAAAATGTTACTTAAAGGTTGAAGGACTATATAGATAGTATATTTGATTAAGCTAGGATTTTTTTTATTATTGCTGTTTTAGAAGCAGCTGCTAAAGAAAGATATGTGTAAATGGGTTCTAAAATAATAAATAACGTATTATTGTATTTTTCTTATATATTGGTCAGCATTCAGTTAAAGTAATGAGATTCTTAAGAAATCACACTTACCTTTGTATAATCCAGGTTCTCCTGTATCTTAACGGTTGGACATTCACCAGGTAATGTGAACTCCGCCCCAAGAACATAACTGATATAGAAACAAAAACAGAATATTGTCCACATTGTGAAAACAAGCAATTCGTGCAAGCAATCTGTATTGAATGCCGGGGTCGCCGCCCACGCGATAATTACAATAAAATGGACCACTATGGACCATTTGTATAGTCACTAGTTACAGCATCCGAGTTCTCTTTATCTGTTTGTTTAGGACTCGAAAATACTGCATCATTTTTTATGAATCATAGAATAAAATTGTCACTAAATAAATCGAAATATAAGTGCAAACAATACAAATAGTTTCACGTGTAGAATCATTTTTTTTGCATATGTATATATGTATTTAAAGTTTGGACTGAAGATTTTTTCAAGAAGCTATGTAACATCAGACATCCAGTTTATGCAATTTTGTTATTAATTTTAATGACAAGTAAATTGAAGCCGAGGGAATCAGATTAATGTCCTCCGGTGTTCCTTTTTTAGAGCAGTGTTTGAAATAGCGGATCGAGTTTTATTATTTGATTTCTTATACGAGAACTTAAAACATGATCATGTATGAAATCTCTGTAATATTTAAATATAAAGAAGTTGTTATTATCCGAAATATATTTCTCTTTTTTTGTTATCTATCTCTTTTCTCTTTTCTAGGTATTCTGATAAAATGAGAAGGCAAAGAAAGAAATAGCAGATGTTTTGACATAGACATATTGATCCATGTTATAAGCATAGTTGATAATTAGCTCCGGTTTAATATTTTAAAGTACGCATGATATATTATAAGTTATTTTATTTTTTAAAATTTTCATGAAAAGGAACAATTTTCATCGGTAGGTATACCTTAAAATAAAATAAGTCAAATGTATACATTTCAGAGTTCCCTTTATCATGAATTTCTGAATTTTATTTCTGTATTTTATTTTATTATTATTATTTAACTTGAAATGTTTTTCCTCATATAGTTAACAATGAGATAAACAAATTCATTACTTAGAACTGTTGTGTTTTCTTGCATTTATTGCTTATTATTTGTCATACTATAACATAATAAATATTTATGTTAATTGGTTCTCTGATCAAATTTCTATAGCAAGATTTGTCGGTTATATTTCTATTTAAACTGATAAAAATATTCGTATTATAGTAATATTTAATGTATTTTTTGTAATTATGATGTTTGTAAGAAATGTATATAATGATATTATAATTTTATATACTAATATTTAACAGACAAATATTTCTATTAAGCTACGTGAGATGTGAAGATTTTTCTTATATATGTACTTTCCACAAAGTATAGGAATCCTATGATGACTGCTTTGCAAAGCCTTTTCATATTTATTCTCCTAGACTAGACTAGACTTTGGGTCATTTGTGTGTAAAAATATAGGCTTAAAATTTTTATCATATTTTTATAAAGTATTATCATTTTTAAGTAAATTTTTCGTAATTTCAAGTTAAACTAAAAAATCCTTTCATTACATTATATTATATTACATAAAATTCTTCTTTAAATATATTAGTTCTTAGTATTGTGTTATTCTTGGAACTTATTATTTATTATTAAAGTATACGATAACCTTTGACATAGAGATGTGGGAGACAATTCGAAACGAGACAGTAGTATCAAGAGTCGCGATGTTTAAATTAATACCGTTTTTTCTTTGCATCAACTCCGTTTTTGGTTACTTTACACTATCTGGGAAATGTCCTGATAATGTAAAATTGCAAGAGAATTTTAAACTGGCTGATGTATGTATTATAAACTTTATGCTGTTATTAAATATTATTCCATGTTTATTAATTTCAACTTCAAACTTTGAGCTACGGCTTTGAGCTATTTACCATATATATATTTATATATGTTCTAACATATAATCATATATGCACAGATATTATTTATTTATATATATTCAGTTCTACGGAAAGTGGTATCAGGCGTACCATTACTCTAGTGATGACCAGCACAATAACAACTGCTCCACACTTGAACTACTGACCAGACCTTCGGGTATTTATTTAAACCAATCTAGAATTGATTTGGGGCTATTTCATCGCTACAGTGTCGGGAAAGTCGAGATACCTCAAAGAGAAGAAGATGCCTCGTCGTTATATCTTGTGTTTGCATTCAAAAATGCCCCGAGACGATGTCAGTATTAAAAAAATATATACATATAAACAGTTTGATAAAATTTTAATAACTAACAGTAGCTACTTAAATTCTTGCTTGTTTATAATGCTTGTAATGAGCATTCTTTATTATTTATTGGTATAGTAAACGTAATTTTCTAAAATTATACTTGTTACATAATTGACATATATAAATATACATTATTAGTAATCAGAAAATAATTTCCCTCTGAATTGATTTTTGGATACTAACAAGTATATCTTCTTTAAGTTTTAATCGTCGATCTAAGTTTCATTGTTGGATATATATGTATATATATATTTTAATGGAATTATTATGATTCATTTCAGTGAAAATCCGAAGATATCCGTTCCATGTTCTCGCTACCAACTACAATTACTATGCTACCATTTATTCCTGTGAATATAGCCCGCTTATTGACAAACACTTCAGTAAGTACCTCTTCACATAGTCTACAATATTGAACTAATCTCCATTGTACACCTTACCAATGAATTTAAAAGAAATGACACAAGAAAACTACTTTGTATTTTCACTGTAAATCTAAAACATAGAGTGTATTGGTGGTCAGACGAGCTTGCGCGTTTACGCGATGAATGTAGGTCAGCATGACATAAATACACTGGCCACAGGAGACGTCGACGACGGGACATGGAAGTCAAGGAGCGGTTATATGCCGCTTATAAAGAAAGGAAGACGGCACTATCAGCAGGGATCGCACAGGCCATAGAAAGGTCCAGGGAAGAATTTCTAAAGACCTTGAACAGTTCAGCGACCCGTGGGGGAGACAGCACAAGCTTGTCAGGGAAAAACTCCGTCCCTGAGCGTCCTCACTATCACAGCGTCTCCGGAGAGAGCAGCTTCATAGATTTACCGACGCTCTGTTCTCGATGACCTGGGAACACATCCCGCCGATGATACCTCCATGGAGGCTCAAAAAGACGAGGAAGTAGAGAACGGACAAATACCAGAAGTCGTCGAGGCTGAGCTTGAAGCAGCTAGACAAAGCCTTCGTAGGAATAAAATCTGCACCGGGCCTCGATGGCATCCCCGAACGAGCTTGGGTCTTGACTTTGGGGCCCCTGAAGCCACGATTGAGAGGCCTCTTTATGGCCCGTCTCCGGCACTTGCGGATTGCCAAAGCTTAGAAAACAGAAAAGCTGGTTTGCTAAAAAAGGAGGGCCGTCCTTCTGACTCGCCGTTCACGTACAGGCCAATTGTCCTGCTGGACAAGATCAGGAAGTTGCTCGAGTCCATGGTAGCAGCTCGTCTTGCCGACCAATTGAAGCAACTTGGGTCATATTCCGCAAGGGCAAGTCCAACATTGATGCTATAGAGCAATTGAGAGCCCTTATGAATAAGACTGTATCACGTGGCGAGGTGGTATTGGCGGTGTCTTTAGACATTGCCAATGCCGTTAACAGCTTAACCTTTGCCACGACACGGGAAGCCTTAAGTTTCCATGGCGATCCTGAATACTTGCCGAAGATGATTGAGCACTTTCTGATCAATAAAGCCGTCAAGTAGTCGGTTTGAGACGGTTAGAAAGGGAGATTGGTGTGAAATGGTGTTCGACAGGGTTCAGTTTTGGGACCTCTTCTATAGGACATCGGACACGTCGGATCGTAATTTTTTACGTTGACGATACTCTGGTATATCTATGTCGGCAAACAGCACTCTTGGCAACAGCAGGAGTGACCCAGGTAGTTAGCCGTATTTGAATGTTAGGTTTGGAGGTTGCCTTGCACAAGTCGGAGGCCATCTGTTTCCATGGCTCTTGAATAGCACCTCAACTCAACAGATATGGGCGAATTCGCTTAAAAACCAGATCCTTGCCATGGGATCTGGAGGCGCGGTCCTTCGCGTTACTATACCAGTGGCGCGAGGAATTGAAAGCTCGTGGAGAAATGGCAACCACAAAACGAGGTAGATACGCAAAGGAAAGAGTTCTCTGGTACTCTGAGGGTTGAGTGGATGTCGAGGCTAGCTCAGCCGACAGCAGATATCCGTACAGTTGAGGCGATCCGTCCGATTCTGCAAGAGTGGCTAAATCGCGACCATTGGATACTTACTTTCCGACTGACTCAGGTCCTCTCCGGAAATGGATGCTTTGAGAGGTACCTTTGGCGTGTGGCACGGAGGGAGCCAACTCCAATAAGCCATGGATGTGGTTGCGCTGAAGACATTGCGCAACACACCCTCAAAGAGTGTTCATCCTGGGCCCGCGAACGAGCAAGCCTCGTCGCTAAAATAGGGGACGACCTATCTTTACCGACCGTAGTTAAATCTATGGTCGATAGTCCCTTCCTTTTGCGAAACCGTGATGCCCAAGAGGAGGCAGCGGAAATTAAGGAAAAACTACCCAATGTAAAGCCAACAATGGCGCAGGAGAATCGTTCGTAGGTGGCTCTCTCACAACCATCGCCTTCCTCGTTAAGGAGGAGCCGGGGCGGTATACACGGAGAGTTGGTCATCCCGCTTCGACAAGTCAAATCAAATGGAACTATGATTTTCAGATATGTAACGGGTGTTTATTATTTTTTTATAGTTACTTGTCATTTGACAAAACTAACTAACAGACACTATCTTGGCCATGAGCACGGTTCCTGTAAAATAACTAAAACATCGGGTAAAAATTTAAAATAGTATAATAAATGGCGTCGTATATTCGAAAAACGTAGTATCATTTAATATGTGCTCACGAAAATGTTTGATGCCTTATAGTTAAAAAAAAAATAATTGAATATGATTAAGGTGTTTTTTAATATAAAAATTGTTCATATTTTTTAGTGTACGTCTGGATTCTTTCAAGAAACCCAATATTGAATGACGTATCTAAACAGCTTGCTTCAAAGCCCCTGGAGTTAATTGGACTGGATTCCACGAAGCTATGGAAAGATGATATAAGCAAATGCACCCCGAAGTACTATGAAGATTATCCTGCTGAACCAACTACCTTCAGATTTCCCGTTCCTATTTAGAAATAAATTAATATGATGAAATGATTTATTGTTGGAGTAGAGGTACTGCTACAGTTCATGTTTTTTATGGCACTAAATATCAATATCTTTTTTATATTTTTTTAGTATTTTTTCGTCTTATTAAGAAATTATGTCCATATTTTAAAATATTTTTGGGTTTATTAACGTAAATTAAGTTTTTTCCGCGTTAAAATTGCATCAATGATAAAATTTACATATAAAAAAGGAACATTTTTAAGCATATTGAGATATTAACAACCATTAAAAAAAATAAAAAAGCCGACGTCAAAACTAGGTCGTTGAACTAACATTATTTAAAAAATTTATAATCTTAATGATATATTTTAATTTCAATTTAAATTATTTATTGACACATTACGAAATAACAGGAATTATAGTGATAAAATATATGTAAATCAATAAATAAATGTTTTTATACTTTAATCACAATATTGTATTAAAGACGAAATCGTCCAATATATTACTATTTATAATATTTCCAAACTTTTAAATAATCACAAAAAGTAGAAAAAAATATATATTGTTCTTAAATAGGGGTAATTGAAATTATATACATTATTATATATTATATGTATGTAAGTATGTAATAACTAGTAATACTTAAACATATAAAAAGAGATTGTTCGTGACATACTTTTGTTTGATATTGTATCATAATCTTATCAGGCATTCCGAGTAACCAAATCCAACTATAATCGTGTTTTACCGTACTTCAAGGAAATGGTCGTATTCAAGGTTTCGTTACTATGCGGACTTTGTTCGTTATTTGTCAATTCAATACCCTCGTGTTTTATATTAAACTGTAAGTGGAAGACTTCCGATGACAAGTGTTCCATTACTCTCAATGAGATTTG